>JAJSRW010003135.1:0-21166 GCA_022414725.1 Microglena sp. YARC | reverse complement strand
TCAAAATCTTCTTTGAACATTTCCGGCGCCACTCGCGAACCTTGTGCACGACAGAAACGACAAGCTAAAACACGCAAAACAAAGAAAAAAGACTAAGAAACTCCAAAAAACAAAAACTATAAAGTAACAAACATGTAGATCATGATTTTTAGAGATGAGACTAAACGGCCTTATTCAATTTCATATATTTAATTATGAATTACAAAATTAATTCCAATTAAAGCCTATAAAGAAAAAGACTATTCCAAATAAACTAAACCATTACAAATGATGAAATTAAGAACCAAAAGATAAACAACCTCCGAAAAAATTGATTATATTGATAGATACATATATTAAAAAGAATAATATGTCATTTGAAAAGACGAACAGATTTATATCGATTGGACGGCGAATTAATTCTCTATCGAGTCGACCCAAATTGGCAGAACTTAAATTGATCTGTAACGGAAAGAGCACGAGAGGGGAGCTCCACCATGACTTGAATGACGGCAAAGACACAGATGACGACGGCCAGCGATTTGGAATGGCGACGGCGGTATGATCGAGCCAGGTGGCCGATGACTTTTCCCGCATCTTTGCGAGAAAGAGGGGGACGGTCTTCTGTTGCCAGCTGCCGAATCCAATGATTGCGGGAAGATTGGTAGATGACCAAAGGGACAACAGGCCTCTTGGAGAATCAAAACACACGGGCAACTCGGTACGGCCACATTGGAGCTCCGTGGATTTCGGGCTCGGAAGATGGAGGACAATTCTTCTTCCTCCTCCTCCGAACCAACAGTGGCTAGCGCCCACTAAGCACGAATGGACGACCAGAACGCCCTACCCGGCGCCCCGGCTGAGAGAGAAGTCGCGGAGAGCTGTCCCCCACGCACGGTGGGAAACGGACTTTGAGAAGTGCGCAGAGGACACTAAAAGGTCCTTTATATAGCACGGGAGCTCGCGGCCGGCCCCAAACGACGGAAGAAACTCCGGGAAAGTCTTATGATCCTCGCCGGGAAAAGGAAAGCATGATCCGCCGAATTGGAAAGATTATCCATAGAAAACATTTGAGGATTCTGGGAATTGATAAGGAGATAGAGATTCCATCCGCAACTAATTGAAAGAGGAGCAACGAGTCGATTGAAGAGGATGCCGCGGGCAACCCAGACCACCGTACAGGTAGCTCGCATCTGCTGGAGCAAGATGCACTGTAGCGACTGGACGCCAAAAACAGACTTGGATGGGCTTCCATTGCACAGCCCGATAGAGAGGATGCAAACTAGACCTGGGAAGGATAACCACCGCTCCGAATATAAGAAGATGGCGGAGGAAGCTAAATGTGAACTTTTCCTGTTGTCGCCCGAAAAGCGAAAAAAGAGAATTAATTCCGATTTTTATTATAGAGAGTTAAACAACCTTATTATAAAATATCTTAGTAAAATGATTAAGGGAAATTTTAATTGCTAGGATGGATTGCTAAACGCATTACCTATATCGTCCAGAATGGACGCTCTCATAAACAATTTTCCAGACACGACCTGATGAACAAGGTCCAGCATTCCCGTCAACATTTCTTAACAATTCCAGACCTCCATTGGGCTAGAGCGCCCCCCACATTGACCGCACAGCGACGTCTCTATGCGGACCCTAGTCAGGGTTTTTTTGTGCGTTTTGATTGTTCAGCAATAGATTGTTTCATCCTGATAGATGTACTATTGTTGTTTGTGGTGCCATGCGTTCCGTCCAAGTTTAAAATTCCCCAAAAAGTATACAATTACAATGAAGTATTTGACTATTGGGTATACTCAAGAAAAAGGTGTTGCAGTATAGAGCATGGCAGATAGGAGTGCCCACCACATAAGATGGTGGAGCCCAAGCTAGTGACTCTTCATTGATGCCATTGCCACTACGGATCAGTCCGAAAGAAGGCATGTGTAGCTATTATATAGGATATTTTAGATTTCCTTTATCTTTATGAAAGTAGTTTTTTTCCTATAAGACTTTATCTTTCCTTTTATCTTTAGGAAAGTTTCTTCTTTCCGAGCAAGGACTTGTTATTCGAACCTATGGTAATAAATATTGTTACACCCGGGGTCATTGTATAATCTTTCAACGCTCGATTCAATACAATTCGCGCATCGCCACCCCTTTTTACTTTACTTTGTTTTTACGTTCCGCGGCGAAACTTGGCAACCGCGATCGAAAAGAGTTGGCATCGTTCTCATCTCCGCGAAGGACTTAGTCCAATTTCCGCGATCCGGCAAGTTTATCGTCTACGTTTGCGTCGTTAAAGCTGCCAATCATACAATGTCGACCCTCTTGGATTGCTTTGGTGGATGGATAATTTGCCTACCTATTTATCAAATGTCGTCTGTAATCTTATTTTAGCATATTCAATTAAGCTCTATCGCTGCTTCTCATTTTAGGTTCCGGGGTATCGGCTAAATCGCTTGCACATTAGATTGCTTAGACATCTCCACGCTGAAACTCACGATTCCAACGGCTTGATTGTCTAATATCTATACTTTCTTCATACTATTAAGTGCTGCAATCAGTTAAGTTCTGATCTACTAAAAGTCGTGCTTAGAGAACCATAATTTCTAGCCTGCTTTTGATTGCCAATTAAGGTTTCATCGGGGGTTTCACTATGATTATCTGGACGTTCATCGCTTCATATAGGATTGCAATATACATATACAAGCGTTGATTTAGCCGATGACAACAAAGGTATTCCTGTTTAAATCAATCTTGTAATTTCATGACATACGGCCTCCGGCATGTATTGCTTTAACCTTCAGATCAGTGCTTATTCTATCATATTCAATGTAAGCCGATTGGTTTACTACTGTTAAATTGTTATATTACATCGATCCATAGCCATGCTTATAATTTATCACATAATATATCCGATGCTACCCTACTGTTACACGATTTGAAATTTGGTTAAATCATTGCCATTCGGTATTTTGGAGTTGAAGGCCGAAGCGGATTTGGAGGGAAATCGATAACGGAAACAGGGTAGGAATCGGCTTCGGACCGCATACGCCTACAGTGTTGCATCGGCAGTTACCGAATAGCGACAAGGCCAAGCCGATGTAGCCCAATTCCGGCAAAGATGATATTGTCGAATCATTGTCAGATTTGAGTTGACGTGCTCATGATGATTGCCACGGTACGGATCGAGTCCGAAGAAGGCACGTTGTATTCTATTAATTAGGAATAGTTTGTAGTTTCCTTTTTATCTTTAGGAAAGTGTGTTTAGTGTCCTATTAAGCGACTTTATCTTTTCCTTTTATCTTTAGGAAAGTTTCTTTCTTGTCCGACAAGGCACCTTGTAATAACCTATGGGGGAGAAGGAGATGCCCCACACAGAAGATTGGTGAGCAATCTAGTGATCAACAAAACAGTAACTCTGTGAAATCAGCAGCTGCCTATTTATCTTGTTGTGGAACTAACATTTCGTTTTCATTTATTTCGGAAGTTCACCACAAGTAGTAATGCTAAGAAAAAAGTTTCAGAAGCACATTCAACTAGCTTATATATTTCAATGAGCTTTTTTAGATTGTGACGTCCTTCTTCGGTATGTTATAAAACTACTAGTGTCCGGGATATATTACTCTGATTTGAATGTTTTGTCCTATTTAAGCAAAAACGTATTTAACCTTACTGTTACACAGATGATGAAATTTTGGTCTAAATCATGCATCGGATTTTGGAAGTAAGCCGAAGACGATTTGGAAGGAAACGATAACGGAAACAGGGTATGAATCGGCTCG
Organism: Microglena sp. YARC; assembly: GCA_022414725.1. Classification (NCBI taxonomy): domain Eukaryota; kingdom Viridiplantae; phylum Chlorophyta; class Chlorophyceae; order Chlamydomonadales; family Chlamydomonadaceae; genus Microglena; species Microglena sp. YARC. The sequence goes on along the minus strand of JAJSRW010003135.1, from coordinate 17,408 downwards.
GAAGCCCTCGGCATTACAGTGCTGCCATCCAGTTACCAATAGGACAAGAAGCCGAGTACCAATTCGGCAAGATCATATTGTATCATTTGTCAGATTGAGTTGACTCTTCATTGATGCCATTGCCACTACGGATCAGTCCGAAAGAAGGCATGTGTAGCTATTATATAGGATATTTTAGATTTCCTTTATCTTTATGAAAGTAGTTTTTTTCCTATAAGACTTTATCTTTCCTTTTATCTTTAGGAAAGTTTCTTCTTTCCGAGCAAGGACTTGTTATTCGAACCTATGGTAATAAATATTGTTACACCCGGGGTCATTGTATAATCTTTCAACGCTCGATTCAATACAATTCGGCGCATCGCCACCCTTTTTACTTCTACTTTGTTTTTACGTTCCGGCGGAACTTGGCACCCGATGCGGAGTTGCCATCGTCTTCGATCTCCGGCGAAGGGATAAGTCCAATGTTCCGCCGATCCAGCAATTGTATCGTCTACGTTGGCGTCGTTCAAGCTGCATCAGTACATTCGACCTCTTGGATTGCTTTGGTTTGGATGATATATTTGCCTACCTATTTATCATATTTCTCTGTTAATCTAGTTTTAGCATATCAATTTAGCTCTATCGGCTGCTTCCTCATTTTAGGTTTCTGCCGGGTATCGGCTAAATCGCGTTGCTAGATTAGATTAGCTTAGACATCTACCACCCTGAAAACTCAGTCAACGGCTTGATTGTCTAGATATTATATTTCTTTCATACTTATGCTGCATCAGTTAAGTTTGATCTACTAAGTCGTGCTTAGAACCATAATTTCTAGCCTGCTTCTTGATTGCCAATAAAGGTTTCATCGGGTTTCAGCTGATGAGTTATCTGGACGTTGCATCGCTCATAAGGATTGCATATACATATAAGTTGGATTTAGCCGGATGACAACAAAGGTTTCACTGTTTAATCTAATCTTGTAGATTTCATGACATCGGGCCTCCAGCCGATGGTATGCTTTAACCTTCAGATCAGTGCTTATTCTATTCATATCAATGCTAGCCGATTGTTTATACTGGATTATATTGTTATTTTATTACATCATTCATCAGCCGATTGCCTTTATATTATTATCTACATTGGACATATAGCCGATTGCTTAAACCCTATCGCTATCGCTGGTATCGGCATCGCTATTATCGCTATCGGCTGGAACTACTCTATCGGCTTGTCAGCCGATCGGCTGTTTTGATATACTATTTGCATATCTTGTCAGTTGCAAGATCAAACTGACTGGCACGCTCGCATTTCACCAAGATTTGGACCTGCACTGGAGTTAAGCAGATCTCCCAGGCCGGTGTATTCGATTTTTTCGTCAACACCTAACCCAGATTGTTTGTCCTGTATTTGTAATTGACACAGTTGGCTGGATTATTGAAATATATGAGTATAATTTATCTAGAACCATAATTATGTTGATACGATATGCAGCGATATTAAAATGAATCGACATACCTATATATAACTACAAATTGAATTGATCCAACAACGAGCTATATATCTGTTTTAGAGGCAACCGGACCAGATAAAGAAAAGCTAACGCATGCGTGGCACTTCAAAGGCAAAAATTATAGAGTGATAGCATATAATTAAGTAATTAAACATGCTCAATCGCCAACAAAGTGATCGAGCTAACGTTGCTTAGGACAACACGAAGGCTCGCTAGCAGGAGATGTCAACAAGCGCTTCAGTGGCCGTGGATAAGCGCCGGTGTGATAAGCAGTAAGGCACATTGGTTGCACCAGACTGTGGACGCTGTTAAGAAGTGCGTCTCGAGCTGGACATGTATTATAACATGTCCACACCTGGACGCTGATGACAATAGCGTCCTTACTACTTTGGTAAATCCCTACAGATAATTACTACTTATTTAATTTGTGAAGGATTAGTTATTATAAATAAAAAAATCGTATTCTAATTACTTTCCCAATTAAATTAATCATGAAATGATCTTTCAATTGTTAAAATACTTCCAATGCTCAAATAATTCCAAGAACAATCTTGAACATACTTGGACACTCAAAATATTTAACAAAATTGAAACCAGCTCATTTAATGATTAATTTAATATGTGAATAATTACTGAAATATTCTTTGTATTATTAAAATTAGGAATTGAGCTCCGAAAAATCCGAGAAAATTTCAGATAGTATAATTAATCATGGAGAATTTAATAAAAATTAAATCCAGCCATGCTTTATATTTAGAAAATTTATTTCCACATTTAACTTCACTTAAAAATTAATGAACATTTAATATAAATTCTATTAATAATTGATTAAATAATTTTAAATCCTAAAACGAAAATCAGGCTGTGACAGCTCCGGGGCATCGTCCTCCTTCTCCACCAATAATAACACCGATGGGTGTTCATCATCACAAGCAAATAAATAAATATATCCCGTTGCGGCGCTGTCAGGTTCAACAACACTACTTCCCTTGTCCCGGTTACTCTTGCTTATGACTTTGGGTACTCCGGCAATTAAAATTGTGTATGTTTTTATGCTTCCATATGAATGTGTGCATTTATTATAGATGGGGAAAATTGCAAATGCTTGTGATCTAAAAGTTATTTTTGGTGTAATGGTACAAATGGGAGATGCAGATCACTATTGGTGTGCAACTGACAACTTACATCTCTAAATGTTTTCTCTAAACAACTCCCATATCAGAATGCCTGCTAAGACATTTCTAGGTTTTACTTTACAACTGTGCAAATGATAAGTGTTAATTCCTTGGTGCTGATCATCTCAAGTCTCAACATAATGATATTTGTTTTACCGAGATATGACTTCTGGTGATAAGGTATGGCCCATTGTCCAGTGATTTTCTGCTTAATTTATATGTTACTAAGAATGAGGTCCGGTGCAATTAGAATTCATGTTGCGTTGTGTCACGACTATGCTAAATTATATATTTTTCATAGATGGTGCCTCTTATGAGCATAAATTATACTGTCATTTTCTCAAGAGATCCAATTAACCATCATTTTTCCTTTTTTTTTCAGGATTTTCATATAATGAATTCAGTATTAATTGTTCAGTGGAACAGCCAAGAAGATATGATTATGGATCCTTGGGGTCATATTCTTGCATGTGTTCTGCAGCTACACTATGTATAACGAAAACACTGCAACATGGTTCAGATGGATATACATGCTCGCTGGTTGCAATCCCATGATCAGTAGTAGCTTGATTAATTGAGACTTGAACGTTTCATTTTTCTTTTCAGGTGACATATAAGTTATGCTCATATAGGTTGATTCCTTGTGGATGAGAATGAAGCAAGTTTCTTGGAGTTGGGAGATGGCAATGTGAATGCTGTGACATCCATGTGTTGGCTTCAGTAGTTAGGAGGAACCGAAGAAGCAAAGGACCTAAGAGCAGGTACAATAGCAGGCTATAAGCCAACTGCAAACATATTTTAAGTAGATAAATGAGAAGAGAGAAGAGTAGCGGGCTACAGATTTATAGCCAGCTGTAGCACGGACTCTAAGATGCAGTGTGTGTATGACAGGTGGGACCAGGTATTAATAGTGTAGTATGTAACTATTGTATGAATGAACTATTAGATTGGCTATAGATGAATTGGAGCTAGTAGTTGGCTATACTATTAAACTTGCTCTAAGAAGCAAAGGAGGCTCTAAGTCCTAAGCTCATGATGCATATTTTTTTAGCTACTCCTTCGTGTCTCAGTTGGAGCTCTAAGCATACTTTTTTCTCCTGTGAACCAAGTTGATCTCTCAGTCAATAGTTTTTTCTTACTGTGAATACATGTGCTTCAGGCTAATAGTTTGTTGCTTTCAAAATGAACAGATCAGTGTTTCTTTTTGTATTATACTTATAACCTTTGCATTTGATGTTACTGTCACTCCGTGAAGGTAGAAACATCACTTTCTACTGGAGTTCCTTGACTTTCATGCATGGACATGCAGTTAAACATAGGTGCATGACACATCGAGATGTACTTCTTCGGGTTGGCACTTTACAATTTTGTGTTGTATGAATATATAAACAACTCAATTGTGCATGCAATTAGTGGTTGATAGAAAATTGGCTTCAATATCTTTAGTTTCGTCAGAAGATTTTGTGATCTAACTCATTCTTTTCCATGGCTGATACTATTGATTCTTAATTTTCAGTTTGGATATTAAAGGAATTAATGTATGCATATGTTATACATTTTCTCTTCAAATTCGGCTTGATTACAAGAGGGTTTGTTTCTCTATATATAATCTGGATGGATTCATATGCACCTCTGCTGTGCTCTGGTATGTTGAGGACAGGAGGATGTATATATATAATTGTGGAGTTGAAAACTTTATATGGCCAAGTGACATAAGAGTGCTATGCATGTCTTCTTTCACATGGTATTTACACCTATAGGGCAGCTGCGCAGCAGCCATTGCTGCCGATCAAGGCCACAATGTTTTGCTTATCCGTATATCAGATGCAAAATAGGGGTGATTTTTTTTGAAAGGAAAAAATAGTGGTGATTGTATAGTATTGAGATATTCATCCTTGGACAGAAGTGACAGAAGTGACAGTCTGTCAGGTTGATTAGCTTAATTGGATTATTGTTTTTAATCTCCAGGTTGCATATTGTTACGTGAGAGTATGGTTCTATAGTTGCTTATTTTAGACCAAATTAGTTGCAAAAGTTTAACTTGTGATGGCACCTGTAAAACTTTGTTATAAATGTAGTGAGAAGTGAAGCTTTTGTATTTTTATTTATTTGTTTGAAATGCAGTGGATAACAAAAGGACTACAGATGGCTTTTGATTATTTGTCACTTAAGTTTCATGTTAATATCAGTGGTTTAGAATAAATATATTGTTTTCACTTATTAGTGGAATTGGACCAATAATTTTAACATAGACGTGCATTGCACGTGCACGATTACTATACTATTCAAAACTATCAAATGATAGTAGGGCAAGAATTGCCCCAATCCAAACAGGCCATAAGTTGTCTTACGATCTAGATTAAGTTTTAGGTGTTCGCATTTATAATTCTGACACAATTCAACACTCATTTTCCCATGCGTTTGGCATATATCCAATTGTTTTTCAGTGTCTTTTGATACCACTTGTTTTCTTCATCCTTGTCACCAAAATAGGAGTATCCCACAATATTCCCATTTGAATCTTCGATGGTATCATGGTTATTTCAAGGTAGCTTTAATTTAATTTAAGTCACTCCTCTAAACTTTGAGCTTTTAGGCTATTAACATCGTACTCATATATACATCGTCACATAACATATCTCTATTGACGGAAATAAAAATTTTTACGTGACCGCGTGCTTCTCACGGTTACCAATTGAGTTGAGTGAGAATTTTTTTTAAGCAACTGGGAAACTATAGGCCTCATCTTTTCTCTTATACTTATACTTATCAACCAAAATTTAAAATTTCAACCTTAAATTCAGAGTTGATTTTGAATTTTTTTTAAACTTTATTTTTTAAGATCGCTAGGAACACACAAATAAAATTTTTATTCACAAATTATTACTCCCTCCATCCCAAAAAAAAGAGAAACCCTGGTTTCCATGCCCAACGTTTGACCTTCCGTCTTATTTAAAAAAATTATGAAAAAAAAATAAAAAAGACAAGTCACGCATAAAATATTAATCATGTTTTATCATCTCACAACAATGAAAATACGAATTATAAAAAATTTTTATATAAGACGGACAGTCAAAGATCGACACGGAAACCAATGTTTACCTATTTTTGGGATGGTTGGAGTACTCGTTTGCAAATATGCAAACGATGGAGCCATCATTACGGTTTCCTAAACCTAAACTAATTACCCACAAACGGCCTCACATAGGTTTCTAATTGGCCCAATTACCACAGGCCCACACCCTTTTCTTCACGCGTATTTGCAGTCTCGCAGAGAACGAACAAACAGAGGGAAAACTAAAAAAAAAAAAAGGAATCCTGAGAAAATTGAGGAAAGTGAAGCAAAGCGAGACGGAGTCGTGGGAAATATCGACTCCGCCCGCGGTGGTCGTCGCGTCGCCGTCTCATCACATCTCCCCCCCTCCTCTCTTCTTCCTCCCCTCCCACGGCGACTCGCCGCCGCCGCCGACGCCGACGCCGATCCGGTCTCCGCTCCAACTCCGGCGAGGTAAGCATCTCCCAACACGGTCGCGCCTCCCAATCATCCGATGCGGCCGATTTCCACGGCTCGTTCGGAAATCGGAATCTGATTCCCCCCACCTTGTTGTGCGAATCGATCGCTTCTCAGATTGGATTTGGGGGCGGAGCCGATCCGATCGGGGTCCATCGCACGGAGGAGGAGGAGGAGGGGGTGACTCGCCGTCGCGCGGCCAGATCTGCGGCGGCTGCGCGGGGGGAGGCGCCATGGAGGGCAACAAGGACGACGCGGTCAAGTGCCTCCGCATCGGGAAGGCCGCGGCGGACGCCGGCGACAGCGCCCGCGCCGTCAAGTTCCTCTCCAAGGCCAAGCGCCTCGACCCTCCCTCCCCATCGACCACCTGCTCGATCCTCTCCTCAACCAGGACGACCCGCCCTCGTCCTCCGCCTCGTCGTCGTCCCCCACAGGCCCCGCCGCCGCCGCCACCTCGTCGTCAGCAGCGCAGCATCCGCGGAGGAAGCAACCGGGAGCGATGGTCTGAGAGAGAGAAGCAGAAGGGTAAGAGAGGAGGAGGACGAGAGGCCGGTAGAGGTCATACCGTCTGAGCAGCTGGAGGTTGTGCGCCAGGTCAAGAAGCACACCAGGACTACTACCAGATCCTCGGCCTCGAGAAGGATGCACTGTGGAGGACGTGCGCAAGGCCTACCGCAACTCTCCTCAAGGTGCATCCCGACAAGAACAAGGCCCCGTGCCGAGGTGCGTTCAAGGCCGTCTCCAAGGCCTTCCAGTGCCTAGCGATCGAGAGCCGCAAGCGCTATGACCTTGTTGGCTCGGACGAGCCGGTGACTTACACAGGAGGGCTGCCTCCACTGCCTGCGTATATGGGTTTATGAGGATGAATTTGATCCGGATGAGATACCCCGAAGTGGACGCACGCCCCGCCTACTCCCTCAGGCATCCGACAAGCACCCCGGATGTCCGATGCGTTCAAGCGTCTCCAGCCTTCCAGTGCTCACATGCGGAGCGCAGCCTAAGACTATTGTCGGGAAGCACCGAAACAACAGGGGCTGCCTCCACTGTCACGTGCGTTTTATTGGTTTTATAGATGATAATGACCGGTATATCAACTCTTCTGGCGATGATCGCTGCACCACCAACATTTGCTTTGACTCTTCCGTCGCGCACCCATGCTAGCGAGCAAAAATCCAGTTGCTCCAACCCCGATGCTTATTTCACTGTTGCCTGTATCTATGCTCGCTTGCTCAACTTCTGCCATCTTCCTGAACCGTCTACTCGCTTCACGCTCTTACCTTATTCATCACAAATCCAACACACGTGGGGTCACATACTATGTCAGTAGCCTAACTTGAGGAGCAGTACCCACACCAGACACTGAGCGGCAACACATCGAACGGCATTGCGGGAGATTACTTTCTCAAACTCTACACAGATTGTAGTTTTGAGGCAGCGTCGCCACTGGGCTTTCCTACGAGACGCCACACTCGACAGGCTCCGAAATTTGACCGCGCAAACAGAACACAGTAATATCAGGGAGGGGGGTAAGAAGAAGGAGGAGGACGAGAAAGCGCCGGTGAGAGGTCATACCACGTTTGAAGCAGCTGAGGTTGTGCGCCAGGTCAAAGAAAGCAACCAAGGATATACAGATCCTCGGCTCGAGAAGGACTGCACTGTGGAGGACGTGCGCAAGGCCTACCGCAAGCTCTCCCTCAAGGTGCATCCGCGACAAGAAAAAAGGGCCCGCCGGTGCCGAGGATGCGTTCAATTTGGTCGTCTCCAAGGCCTTCCAGTGCCTCAGCGATGCGAGAGCGCGCAAGCGCTATGACTTGTTGGCTCGACGGAGCCGGTGAACTTACCGGAGGGCTGCCTCCATGCCCGTAGCGTATATGGTTTTATTGAGGAAAATGATTTGATACCGGAATGAGATATTCAAGAAACTTCTTCTTTGGCGGGATGGCGCCTGCCACCACCAGACAGTTTGGGCAGTTTGGGACGTTTCATTTCAGGACTGGCGGCATGCACCATGGCCATGGGGCGCAAAATTCCGGTGGCTCCACTCTCCGGATGCTTATTCAGCTGTTGCCTGTTCTATTGCTGCTGTTGTCAACTTCCTGCCATCTTCTGAACGGTCTACTCGCTGTCCCGCTCTTACCCTTATGAGCACAAATTCCAAACCACACGTGGAGTCACATACTATGTCAAGTTGCCTAACTTTGAGGAGCAGTATCCACACCAGAGCACTGAGCGTGCAACACTCGAACGGCATGTTGAGCGGGATTACTTCTCAATACTCTCACAGAATTGTAGGGTTGAGGTGCAGCGTCGCCACTGGGGGCTTTCCTACGAGACGCCGCACTGCGACATGCTCCGGAAATTTGAGGCAACAGCACAGTAAATATGTCCAGAGGAGCTAGGTGCGATTCAACTTTCTGTGCACATAGTTTTTCTGTAGCAATATACACGCATTATTTATTTATTTAGTGATTTGCAACCTTTTTTGCCCTGTGTCATGAGTTTCTTTACTTTCTTATGCAACCGTGCTTTTAAGTTTTATATCCTACTTTTGTTTAACTCTTATTACGCTTTAGGAGCTATGTATGTCAAGCAAGCTAAGCGCTCCACTAGAATATTGGTCTATTTTGTTATGCTGCGTAAACATTGTTTGATGAATGGCGCACCAGAAGTAAAACATCCCATTATTTGTAGTTATGCTACGCAATGAGATTATTGAGTTGATACCTAAACATTGTTTCGACGAATGGTGCACCATGCAAGACTTTTTTTTTTCCCTTCTGGACTGGGACCATCTTAATATCAGTTGCCGTTGTGGCTGGTAAACCAATTTTCCAAGGGGAGATTTGCTCTTCTGTCCCACAATAAGTTGATGGCATTTGCTCTTTGCCCCATATGTGTGTATGACATGTGGTCCCTAGTTCTGGTTGTCATTCACTGGGAATGTGGAAACTGGCAAATGAGCAAAACACTAAACTATGGGGCAAAAGAACTATTTTACCTTTTTGGGGAGATTTTGCATGCTGGACACACTAATTATATTTGGTGCAAGCACGCACAATGATGTTGGACATACCAGTTGGCTGCAGAATGAGTAATAAACAACTCTTTTACAATTAGCAGCTTCCAGTTTGTGTAGAATAAACAGAACCAAAGTTATCCTACTTTATTCTAATGATCTGATCATGAAATTTTTTGCTGTTACAACCGACATCTTTATCAACAGTCATCCTGTTTGTTTGTATTTTCAAGGATGAAGTTTTCATGGCATTCTATGCTGAGTCTCATTGATAATATCTGGTATTGATTACTGATTTTGAAGAAACACCGTTGTTCTCCAGAGTCTTCTGTAATATTCATGGCTAGATCAATCAAACATTTTTGTTTTTTTTCTTGAAATCCTTTGCTTGGTTTATACAATTACCATATGGAGTTTGAGTTGTCTACTTGTCTTGCCTTCTCACCTGAATTTCGTACTGAGAGTTTATGTATCGATGCCTTACCAATTCAAACCAATAACCAAATATGGCAATGATAAAGCCTTGGCAAGTAAGTCTTTTGTATTTCATCTGTAATTTAACTTGTCGTCATATGATTAGGCAAGTAGATATTTCATATTTGATAAAAATTGCTCCGGTGGTTGCTATTGGTGCCATTGTCTTAAGAGAACCTAAATAACTCAATTTGTAGGAAGGTTGTTTTCTATCTTGTTCACTTCTTGTACCCGCATTTAACTCTCTGTCGAGTTTAATTAGTGACTAAGGAATTGTATTTTCTCAAGGGAACTTTTGACCTCTTGGTTAGTCATGCTGGAAATCACAATGGTATGCTGTAGTATCTAGCAATTTTTTTCCACTTAACATCACGAGACTTGACTGAATGCCACCCTCTTCATTTCCTATCAGATTAATGAAATTCTAGAGTACAGTAGTTTGAAATATGAAAAATTGTTCATACATTCTAAGGTATGGGCTGACAGGTTCTGGTTCATTGGTTGTCAGTAACTACGTAATATGATGTTTACTGTTGTGCACTTTCCACTTGGTTGATCTTAGCTATGTAATATGAAGATCTATATGGTTCTTTGGCACTCCTAGACCTAGAATGGGGTTATCAGAGGAGTTCTATCAGGCAGTTTATCTTGTGCCTATCAAATTGCACAACAAATGAGCAACTCCGATGCTAAAATAGTGGGCATATCGTTTGTAAGTTTAATTTAGTTTGAAAGCATCTTGCAACATTACAGCTTGAAATTAGTTATCATTGATTCCCATGTACTCCATTTTCTTAGTCCATACTTATTGCTATTTGTTATTTTCTTTTCTTTATGCGGATGTTGATTGTTTCATGCTTGAATATTTGATGTTTGATCATGAACTTAAGCTGTAGTACAGAATTTTCATAGAGAAATGCGCTCGTATTTTGATGGTATATAGTGATGAGGCAGTTGATGTATGTTGAATTCATTCATAGTTTGTACAGATGTAGAACAAAAGTGCTCAACATTGCTCTACCCTGATCCTTACCCGTTGTCAGTTGGATATGCATCAAATAGGCCAAACAAAGCAGGATTCCTCATGCTTCATCTGTTCTAAACTCATCAATTGTTACCATCTGACTTAGATCTTCCCTTCAGCTCATGCTCTTTTTGAACCATTGTTTACTGTTATGTCCCAATAATTTGGTGGCAATGACCATAGTTGACACTCACTAGTCAGTCTTAAGCATGTACATGCATCGCACGTGGTGTTAATAAGGTGGTAAATGGAAATGGAAATTGAAGTGAATAAAATGGTAATTGCTAATTACTATGTTATCCACTTAAGCCATCCGGAAACTATCACTAATTTTGTTCTGTTTCTTGAATATCCTTACAGATTGGAAAAAAGTGGGGAGGTGGGGAATACTTTATAGTTTTCGCATAGTTTTATTATATGGTACAGTATATATAAATATACTACTGTGCCTTTTAACTAATCTCGCAACATTATTGGCCATTAATTGATTGTGTTAAATCCTTTTGACACTTGTTGTACATTGGCAGGCACACAAGAACTTTGGCCATGGTGTAAAGGTTTCCAACGCTTGCTCCTTTGATAGGCTTCAAATTGGAGGGGACAAATTAGTTTTGACTCGTGGTAAATTTTGTGGAATAAGTGCCTTCGATGACTACACACTCTGCCTTGATACTTTCCTGATAGTGTTGAGGCGCCTCAAACGGTAGCTACTTAAATGGATATGTAATTCATCAAGTTCCATAGGGGATTGATCAATATGCAATCATGTGTATGTATACGAAGCATATCTATGTCGTTTTTATCTCAAGTTTTCGGAGAATACCTGACTTAACAGACATCATAGTTGACAATGAAAAAAATGGGTCTGCAACTTTATATCTTGTTCATCATAGAGACGCCTATACATGTTGCAATTAAAGTAGCACTGAAACTACTGGTGATGTGCCATGTGTGCATCAGTATATTGTGAAATGATGTTTTGGAGGATTTGATGGATTTTAGCCTCAGGTCTGAAATTCATGGCCGCAATTCACAAAATCTGTGCCAAAATTAATATCAAATCAATTACGTTACTCTTTAAGGTTTGATATTTATTTAAAAAGATTTAGTGAATCAAACAGCAAATAGATTTCAAATCTAACTCTAAGTGATGTTCATGCATCATCACAGCTTAGGTTTCTTTTTTTTTTTCCTTTCAGCGGAACCGGTTTGATTACAGTTTTTAACAATCTGGGACCTTAAACACTCTGGTGAGACAGAGAAATAGGTCGAAGTAAATTCGTAGCACACTATTTCTTTGCTAAAAAATGGGACGCCCATATTGGCTGACCGACAAATCCATTTGATCCTGAAATCATGAAGCAAACTTAGCCGTTGCTTCAAATCTTGGATTATTACTACATATATTGATCTGCTGACTTTCTCATCAGCTACCATCTTCTGAACCTCCAGACTGTTTGGTCTCAAGGATTGATTTTGAAACACCCAATTCAGATGCTAACTGCATAGCTCAAGGACATGCCAACGCTTCTGCCATTGTAGCATCACACAGTAAAGGGTAAAAGTGGACGGCTGCCCCAGGAAAACGTCACTTTCATTTCTCAAGACCACTTCAGACACGCCGTTTGAGTTCGCCATCAGAAAAACATCATCAGAATTTGGCTTAATCTAGCCAGGCAAATCAATAAACAAGTCATATATCTTTGAATAAATCATTAATAAAACACATCTTGTCGAAACAATCTGTACCATCCATTCCACGCGTCACATAATTTGGCATATCTCTGAATGTATTCAAAGATATTACAATCTGTACCATCTATATATCATATAATTTACCAAGAATTATTTATTACTAGCACAATGTCTGTGCGTTACAACAGGAAAACAAAAATTACAATAAATATATTTAGTACCTAATTTTTTTCAAATATAGTGCAAAAGAATATTCAAACAATTCGGGTCATTGTTGTTCTTTGTTGCCAGTTTTGCTTTAAAGTTGTGTTGTGAGGACATCTTTGCGATGTGAAAGGCAGTTGAGGGAGGTGGATGTCATTGCCATCACAAATATCAGTTAGTGCTTCTCTGTGAGGGTGTAACTCAGATCAGTTGAAGGCTGCCCATGTCATTGGATAAGGCCATGTAAGAGAACATTGTGAGCCGAGAGCATATAAACACAAATAATGCGACAGACATCCCTCACCTCCTTGGCCTCTGCTGCTCGGGGGAGGCCCAACACAATTCAAGGGTATTAGGATGAATACCATATTTTTAATTACAATATATATATATATTTATATATAATATGTGATGCGTGCGTATAAAAAATGAGTTGTTGTATTTAACCCAAGAGGTTGTATCCAACACATAATACGTATGCTATGTATTATACCATCAATACTATGTAATATTATACATGCCAAATATCATACTTTTGACCCATTTTTTATTTTGAATACACAACTTAATTTAAAATTCTGGGGGTGGGCTTAAAGATTGAGCCCTAGACCTAGCTCTGAAATTCCATGCAAATCATGTGAAAATACCACACGATTTGTGAAAATACTTAAGTCCAATCAGACCAGCCCTAGGCTTGAGATTTTTCTGCCTTCGTCCGTGGCAGTGGCAACCTCAAGGAAGCACAGAGATGGCTCACGGGTGATGTGCAGAGACCTTGACATCAGATCCTACGGGGAACTCCCCTACCTCAACGCTATTATCTAACCATTAGCGCTCAAAAGAATAGAGCTCGGAAAGAAGTACATTGACCATTGAACCTGCACAACAATCTTAGGAGAAGATGGTATTTTCCAGTTATTCAATGTGTAGATGATACTATTATTATAACAAAAGTATATTAAAATAAGCTTTTTTTTCTTCTTAAGTCCCTTCTTCATACTCATGTCAGTCACAGGCCTTAAAATTAATTTCAATAAATCATATAGCAGGAATTCTGGGTTGCACAACAAAGTCCAGAGTTGTTGACTGTGGTCCACTTATAGATAGAACTGACAGGAGGCTATCTTCCATAGAAATTATTTATCACATGGTCAAGTTAACAGTGGTAATTCTATTTTTTTCATCATTACAACCTACCACATGTGTACATTGAAGGTTCCAAAAAATCATGTAACATAAAGACAGAGAAGGAGGTGTTGTTTACCGAGAAAATGGTATGCAACTCAGTCTATTCCCTCCATTCAAAATAAATGAATCTAGGATAGCATGTCCAGATTAATTGTACTATGTAATATCATATCACATCTTAGATTGGTTTATTTTTAGGACGGAGGGAGTGGTTCTTTGGCAGCTTAGGATAGGGTAAAAAACCTAAACAAAAGGGAAGTTAAGAATCATTAATTTGGAACACCATAATATAGCGCTGCTCATGAAATAACTGATAAACTTATAATAGAAGAGATCTTCGCTGGGTCAAGTTAGTTTGGACAGAAAACTACCAATCTCAGCAACCTCCGCATGCTTGCTTGAAAAAGTTCCTTTGGCGGAAAGACATCTTCTGATTATTGCCACTCTATAGAGCTATATCGAAAATAACATTCGGAATAGGGATACAATAGTTTGCTAGAAAGACAACAGGAATGGTCATTATGTTGGAAGAAAAATTCCCTGATTTTTGGTTTTGTTAGAAATGAAGATCAATCAACAAGGGATTTTTTTTCTAAGTGCAAACATAGACGACAATTTCACTCTTCCTTTATCAGTTTAGTCTTTACAACAGCTTCAATAAATGGAAGTACAATTCAAATACAATAATCTCAGAACACAATATATGGAGTACTGGTCACTGGTCAGTATAGCACCAAAAAGTTTACAATCTTTTTTATGAACACTTGCAACCACCTCTGCCGATAAAATTGATATGGAAAAGAAAATGTACAATGGAATCTAAAGGTATTTCTCTATATTCTTTTAATGGATAGATTAAACACTGAGATATGTTGAAAAAAGACAATACAACGTCCAAGGAGGACCAGAGTGTGTATTATGCAATGTATAGTGCTGCCTGGAGGATGTGATTGCATCTTTTTTTCACCTGTGACTTTGCATATGAACTTTATTAATATGATTGTACTTGCAGCAAATTAGTTTGGAAAGCCTTTTTATTGAAGTCATGTCATCGTCACTTGAACATATGGATAATAAAAATTTTAACTATGTAATCCTTCATGGAACCTATGGAAGACCAACTTCAGGAATTATTTTACCCTGCATATGTTCATGTAAAGAAGGAACACATACCCATTTGGCAATATGGACACACACTTTAGCATAAACTTCTTGTAAATTCAAATTATGTAATCTCTCTTGTAAAGTTTGCCCTCTTGTTGTTTTTTTTGTCAAAACAAATCTTAGGAGATCGTTAAATAGTGCTTTCAAACAATAGAATAGAAAAACACATGCTTCACGGATACCAAACCTAGGCCAAAAACATGAATGACCTGGAAAGGAAAATATTTTTGGGCATAATTCTTATAGCATATGAATAGAACTGCATGTAGCTTCTAAATGCTGTTAAAAGAGCTAGAAATAGCATAATAAGGGCTGGTAGGTTGGTTCATGTTACCACCTCCGTTTTAAATAGATGACCGCAAATGGACTAATCGGTATATGTTTGACCATTCGTCTTAATTAAAAACATATTAATATAATTAAAAAATAATAAGCCATACTTAAAGTTTTTTTTAAATGCAAAAACAAGTTATAAAAGAAAAAACTGAGACATATTAATTTTAATAAGACAAATGGTCAAATATCATGTTAAAGTTCAACAATGCCATCTATTAAAGAAAATAGAGGAGTTTACACATGTTTCAATCTAAAAAATCTCCCATCAAGGCAGGACAGTACTAAAATGAAAGGATTAAAGAATGTAAAGATTTAAAAAAAATTCAAAATGGAAGTTGCAAAATCGTAACCTCTTTTTTTTTCAACCTCCCTAATTCTGAATATATCTGATAGACCAATTCAGGACATGTTTGGAAGAGCTCTAACCTCCTCCATCAAAGCAGGAACAGTAAGCCTAAAATGAAGGATTAAAGAATGTAAGATTTAAAAAAATTCAAATGGAAGTTTTTGCAAAATTCGTAACCTCTTTTTTCAATACTCCCTATTCCGATATATTGATAGACCAAATTAAGGACATTGTTTGGAGCTTAACTTCTCAATCTAACTCTTGGTAGCGGCAGTTTGGAGTTGATTGTGGAACGTCCAGACCTTGCTCCACCTCTCTAGTTCTTTTTCAGATCATTCTAGTCCAGTCCACTCTCTTTTTTTTAGTTGGGCTCCAGTTCTAGAAGAGGGTAAGAGCTAGATTGGAGTCTTGCCAACAAGTTCTAAATTTGAAGTACATAAAAATAAGAAGATTCTGGTTTCTTCTGAGTATGAAAGAGTATAATGATACAATGCTATCGCATTCAAATTTCTGATCATATTTAATATAGAAAAAGAAAATCTATGAGGGTAGAACGATAATACTTTTGCATCAAACAACATCAGTACATAAGGACATTAATTAGTAGTTTCTCATTGGTTTTTTCCTAAATCTCTGATTTGTCATCGCTTTTGTGGTAGAACATCCAGGAGCAAGCCAGATCTCTTTCGATTGTAGATCTCACAAGGTAGCAAACCAACCAAGAAACTTTTAAGCCTCTAAGCAGCAACCACCAAGATGTAACAATCTAGGCTCAGTTACACCTCAATTACCTCTTCCCTTGTGGTGTTGAGGGAAAACCTTCACAAATCATTGTGTGAGATTGTTCTCGACACAAGTCCTTAGGAAGTGGTTGTAGGGGATCGAATATCTGGTACTTAGCCAGACTATCCAGTTGGACCAAATTTCAATCAGAACATGTTGATCGGAGTATCTAGTGTTTGTGTCAGATACTCGACGGGGCAGTGTTATATGTCAGTTGCCGAATGCTTTTAGAAATGCATGATTCACCTCATCTCTAGGCGACATGAAATCCTTTTACTTTTCACTTTTGTTTGCTATGAGGAGTTGGGAATGAGATCCTCAAAATTTAGGTAGGTATAATTTCACCTCTCTTAATTTTTTAACTTAATTCCCATTCCAATTGGAGAGAAGATTAGAGTGGATGCGCAGTGCTGAATCACCGACAGGTGAAGGACGAAGCTCGCGAAGAAAAGAAAAATACCCGAGGGTGGTGATTGTGTAGCTAAACCGGCATAAGGTATATGATGGACACACCACCCCCATCACCTCACCATAAATCCTTTTACTTTTCACTTTTGTTTGCTATGAGGATTGGGAATTGAGATCTCAAAATTTAGGTAGGTATATTTCACTCTCTTAATTTGGTTAACTAATTCCCATTTCAAATTGGAGAGAAGCATTAGAAGTGGATGCGCAGTGCCTGAAATCAACGACGTGAAGGACGAAGCTCGGAATAGTGTATAATAAAAAAAAAACTTAATAGCTAAACACATCAGCATAAATAAATTAATGCATGGTTTATATAATTTAATTAAATATATGTAGAATGTATGCAAACATAAAAAAAGAAGCTGTAGACTTATGGGCAAGAAAAACAGGAGGGAGAAATTGACGGAGATTTAATCATCTAAAGGCTAAAACAGGTGATTATATGAAGTAATAGATTTAAAAAAGGGGAGAAAATATTTACATAATAAATCATTTAAGTACTAACTAATGAGATGAAACTATAAAAAGATTATAA
>JAJSRW010002443.1:0-28867 GCA_022414725.1 Microglena sp. YARC | reverse complement strand
TTTTTCGACGCAGAGACCTTCTGTCTCCTTGTACGGCAAGCAATTACTTTAATGAATCCAAGCAAAATTTCGAAAGGTTTCGCCCTAGTAGTACTAGTACTGTCTCGTGTTAAGCTCTTTTAGTTCAGATCGAGTAGTAGTAGTACTCCTGTCGAGAATTTGATTTACGCATCAACTCCTGTCGAGAATTCACGACAATTTGGAGGTTTACATGATAATACGCCACAAGTATTATATTACTCCTACTTTACGACAATTTGGAGTACTATTTATGTTTGCATTAATTATTTATTGTTATACAATTCTTATTAAGATCCCTACTCTGGAGCAGTACTCATACTGGCAATTTGTTTCAGTTGGTGTATCATTCAAGTGGTAAGTGTCATGCCGCCATTTTTGCACACAAGCAAAATGCAAGATCCATATGCATGACCTTCCCGATGCTGGTGTAATCATGCCCAGCTGAGCCTACCTAGCGAGCTACGTCCTGGTAAGTCTAGTCGCCATTTCTCCACCTACCTGCTGCATGCGAAACAAGAACACGAAACGTCTACGAGTACAGAGTCAGACACAAGTAGGCAGGCATATTACACGATCGACCAAAAACGAGACAAATTAAGCCAGACGGTCAAACCCCAAGTCAACTAAATTCTTCGTCTTCTCCCTCTCGCGAGACGCCATCCCCCCATCACGCCCACCCCCACCACCGTTTCTTTGGCTCCTTCCATGCATGCAACGCATACGATCACGCACCACGCGGGAGCCACGTGAAATTGGGCCCCACACCTCAGCCCCCCCGGTGGGTGGTGGGCTGGTGGCCGGGTGGACGACGGAGTTACGGACGTAGTACGTGCCCGTCAATGGCCACCGCGACGGCGTAGAGAGAGAAACAGTTTGAGTCATAGAGATAGTAGCAGGGAGCATGCTATTATCCGGTTAGAAGGGTGATCCGGCCATGCAAAAGGGTGATCCGTGTGCGGGACGAGGCCACGACTGCGACGGCAAAAAAAAATCTCGAGAGGGGGAAGAAAAAAAGCGCGCGAAAAAGGCCAATAAAAGAGGAGAGAGAGAGAGATCGCGGGAGGGCGCAGGTTACGAGGAGGAAGAGGAGAAGTTGAGGAGGTGGCAGTGGCTGTAGCCTGCCACGTAGGACGATCGGAGCCAATGACCTGGTGGTCCATGGCGTTGACTGTATCCGTACGTCCACGGTCCTGCAGGCCGAGAGAGCGGCACGGTGAGGGTGAAGAGGAGGGACACCGAAAGTATTTTACACTCCTTATCTCCCATAAAAAATCAATCTAGTGATATATTATAGTACTATATAAATTTAGGTATACCTATGTTCATATTTATTATACTAAAAGATATCATATCTAGTTGTAGATTCGTTTTTCCAAGATGGAGAGTGTAGATACCATGTCACCTAGATATATGCATGTAATTTAAACAGTTATATAAAATTTTCATAAAACTTAATAAGGTAGACTATAATAATATAAGACACTATACAAACCTACAAGTCTAAATTCATCGACATATGAAGAAACAAAAATAATAAATTTTATCTACGTTATAGGGTACTACTCACTATCTGATTTTATTAGTTTTATCTCTCTAGTTGTAGATCAAATTTAGTCCTACATATTTATGTGTAGAATTATATCATTACAATCGATGTTACTAAATTTTTTCCTATAACTATTTAAGTATGAAATGATAGTCAACATGGCATCTCGGCGTAGAAAATCCTTCTCCGCACGGTGAGTTGAACGCCGGGAGGGTTTGGGGTTTACTGGACGCGCACCTGTCAGGGACTGAGCCATGGGACCCTTGCAGCACTCACTACCTTTGCTCAGGGCACCATGTCAGTGGGTCCCAGTTTCATTGACCGTGTGAACGTGTAGGTGTGCCTCATTTATTGACTATCCAAATCTGGTTCGGCTTAGAAAAAGTTTAGTATAACTAAATTACTATTAACATACTAATATGTATAATAAGTTAGCTATAAACTTGGTTTTATTTTTCTCTCTCACTATAAATTCAGTGTAATATTTTCAAGTATATGTATAGCTAACTCTAACAGCAAAGCCAACACTCATAATTTTTTTAATCTTTGTCACACATAAGCTTATGGAGTACTCAATTATTATCCTTGCTCATAGAGCAAGTACAATACAATTCAGATAATAAATCAGCTACAAATAAACGTGGAGAAGAAAGATAGCTTCGGAACGTGCTACGAGATAGTGTTTGCGTATGAGAGATGAGCCAAGTATTAATGTATATGATATGTTTATATGAAACTAATGTACGTATAGTATAACTAATGATGCTTATATTTTAAGACGGAGGGAGTACTAGTTAACACACATTTTAAATAATCTATAACTAGACATTCAGTACGTAGTAGTTCCATATTTCTAAATTATTTAATTCACAGTAATACTGAATTGAAATTGTAATATATATATATATATATATATATATATATATATATATATATATATATATATATATATATATATATATATATATATATATATATATATATATATATATATATATATATATATATATATATATATATATATTAAATTTGTTTGGTGCTCCATGGTGCCCAATTGAGTATATACCCAATTCAAATGAGTATGAAACTTTTTCAAATATTTAGGTATTAACATTAACTACTTTATTAACTAGTTCAAAGCAAGTTTGAACTGAATTTGAACTTGTTTTTGTTAGATTTTGATTCTAGGTATATAGCATCCAAATATATAATTAGTTAGTTATGTAATCATGGATTGTGAAATAAAGTTAAATTTGAGTTATTTGTTGATAGGTATAGGTATGAATCGAATTCTTATAACTAGGTATATACTCACAATTTGAAAATTTTGAAAAATTTAAGTGATTTTATACATTTGATACCATGGTGCCCGGGCACCATGGTGCCCCATATGAGTGTCATATATATATATATATATATATATATATATATGTATATATATATATATATATATATATGTATATGTATATATATATATATATGTATATGTATATATATATATATATATATGTATATATATATATATATATGTGTGTGTGTGTGTGTGTGTATATATATATATATATATATACATATATATATATATATATATATATGTATGTATGTATGTATGTATGTATGTATGTATGTATGTATGTATGTATGTATGTATGTATAATTGCTTGTAACTACCATTGCAATGGTACTAGTCAGCTAATTGATCAATTCCTTCTCGCCCTCGATTTTAATGGCCATCGTGTAGCAAATGGAGTACATAAAATGTCAATCCTCATCTCCCCTTCATATCTTTTTAATTTAGAGACCTCTGTATAGTCGATATGTCGTACGTTCGCTAATTAATTTTACCTGATGTTTGCTAGAATTTGTAGTGAGAAACCAATATATTTTAATATCAAGTTTATATGTATGGAACATATATAAATTCATGTCTTAAATTTACTTCATATATTTAATGTATAATTATAAAATGGAATCATTGTTAGACCTTGCAGACCATGAAATTTTATACTACCTAGATTGCAATTGTTTGGTGTCTTGACATTTTTTCTTGCACCTTTTCTTACATATATTGGCGGTGGTGAAATATTTATTGGGTTAACTTAGGTAAAACCGTTATAGCAATAATTGACTGAGAGTATTATCTATGGTCAATTTAGTAGTTCATCCTATAATAGCTAGATATATAATTACACCACATCTTTCTATCATGGGGTTTATTAGAGCCCATGTTCCAACTGGATATACATATATGTGTAGCTTTTTTTTTATCTCACTCTCGGTACAAAATTAATGTGACAGTATATGTAACATTCTTATATTATTATTTTATTGTACTCCTGGCTATTTGCTCTCAGTCACATGCTCTAAAACCCCTGGTTGGAAACTTGGAAAATGCGTTTGGGTTAAAATAAATCACTACTACAGTATATATAACTCCAGCTAGTGGAAGCAAAGCGGGGGTGTCTGGATTTTAGTACATATCACATCGAATGTGTACGTAGACACTAATTTTTAGTATTAAACATAGACTAATAAATACTCCCTCCGTCCCATAATATAAGAGATTTTGAGTGTTTGCTCGCGCTGTTTGACCACTCGTCTTATTCAAAAAAATGTGAAATTATTATTTATTTATTTTTGACTTACTTTTATTATTCAAAGTACTTTAAGCACAACTTTTCGTTTTTTATATTTGCACAAATTTTTTGAATAAGACGAGTGATCAAACAGTGCAAGCAAAAAACTCAAAATCCCTTATATTATGGGACGGAGAGTAAGAGCTAATCCGTGAGACGAATTTTTTAAACCTAATTAATTCATAATTAGTAAATATTGACGGTAGCATCACATAGCCTAATTATAAATTAATTAGTCTCCACTAGATTTATCTCACGGATTAGTCTAAATTATAAAATAGATTTTATAATTAATTTATGTTTAATATTTTAAATTAGCGTCTAAACATACAAAGTCCCTTTAGACTAAACAGGGCCGCCACAGCCAGCCAAGTGTTGTTTGGCAGATGGTCAGGTTGAGAAGACTAGGCGAGATCGATGACTCAACTGAAGTGGGTAGCGATGGGCCCCCACACGACGACGCCTTGCAATTTGAAGGGCCACACTGCCACAGAACCGAAGGCTGCTGCTGTAGCTGGCCGCTGCGTCTGCTCCTCTCCTGCCATGCACGTAGTACGTACTACGAGCCCTTGTTCGCGTGGCACCGGCAAGTGTGTGCATGTGCTGCCTCATGCCCATCAGCACCTGCGCATGCGTGTGTGTGGAGAGGCAGCAGACGCAAAACGCCGACTGGCTAGCTACTCCTCCCGCTCCTGCGTTTGCAGCAGCAGCGTTTGCACTGTACTACTACTACTGGCTGGCTAGCTGCTCCGACCAGGTAAACAGTAACTATATCGGGCAAAATCTTTCCCGGCCATTTCTGGTGTTGTAGTAGTAATTTCTAACGCCAAGCCAGCAAAAGAAGAAAAAGAAAAAGAAAAAAATCATTGCTCTAGCTCCATCTCCATATACTACGTGTGGCCTACTGGGTTGTGTGGTCTGTAGATGATCGGCGATCGGTGTGTGAGGCTACGGAGATGCATGGCGCAGGGTGGGCGTGTTATCGGCCGCGGGTCGCCGACCGGCCAACCTCGTATTGGTCCCCCGTCCCCGGGGCGGACAACCCCGCGGAGCACGTATTCGTGCCGTCGTCCTGCGTGCCCACACCTTGCCTCCCCATCCGCCACCGCTCGCCCGGATCTACCGTCCCTCCACGTCGCAAAAACCGGGACCGAACCTAGCTATAGCCAGTAGCCGATCGAGGGGCCTATCTATATTTTGTCAAACATTTTTTGAAGATGTAAATACAATCCTCTCTCCATCCCATAATATAAAGGATTTTAAGTTTTTCTTACAATGTTGACCAGTCGCCTTATTCAAAAAATGTTAGAATTGTTATTTATTTTCTTTGTGACTTACTTTATTATCCAAAGTATTTTAAGCACAACTTTTCGTTTTTATATTTGCACAAATTTTTAAATAAGACGAGTAGTCAAACATTATAAGCAAAAACTTAAAATCTCTTATATTATGAGACAGAGGGAGTATAATATAGTAGTGTAATTACACGGTAACAACTATGCCCAAATACATTCACAGAATTAGATATTTTTTTGGACGGACAGAGTACATTATAACTTTCGTATAATTTTGAAACTGTCAAATTTGCTTTAAGATTCATACAAATAGAGGAGGAAAAAACACACGTACTCTATTTGTTCAGATTCATGATACATCCTAGATTGTCATTTTTTTTTAAGGATGGAGGGAGTAAGTACGGGGATTTGGTCCCGACTTTCGCTTCGCAAGAATAACATGTTATCGTAGTATTTGAAAGTTTACATTCGTTAAATATTTGGAACAAAACTGGTAGCCGAGCACTCTCGACGGTCGCTACGTACTGAATCACCCATCCGGCCACATAGAATCAGTGCGTGGCGCACGCACGATGGCGAGCGGTGTGGGCTTCCATCATCATCATCAACTGAGAAAAGGTGGCAGTACAGTACACTGGGCTCTGGATGGCGAGTCATGTTCCATAAATTACTGCTACTGTATCTGGATTATGCCCGATTGACGTCCATCCATCGATCATAAAGTCATAAACCCAGCAGAGCATGCAGCAGCACAAACTGCACAAGGCAGCGGTTGTGCCGCTAGCTATAGGCAACGAGGGTGTTTAGATCCAGTTTTAGCATGCCACATTGAATATTATATATGGTGTTTTATGGGGTATTTAAACACTAAAAAAATTAATTATAGAATCAGTCAGTAAACCACGTGACAAATTTATTAAGCCTAATTAATCCGTTATTAGTACATATTTACTGTAGCACCATATTATCCAATTATGGAGCAATTAGACTTAAAAGATTAGTCACAATCTATATATTTTTAGCCTATATTTAATACTTCTTATAGGTGTTCGTAAAAAATTTTAGGGTGAGACGTAAATAGCACCTATAGCTATAGCTATAGCTCGTCGATTGGTATCCATAGACCATAGAGGTAGTATCTCTCTCTGTACATTTTGTCGCAGAGAGATCAGAGATCCCTTGCAGATTGCAGCTGCTCGTCATCCTTCAGCACATCGCCCCTCGCCTCCTCCTCACTCCGCTCATCAATACCCTCACTAGCAGGACAAAAGTAGCGGTCGCGCCCGTATTTTTCCAGGCTAATGCATTCGTGTTTCACTTGCAGTTCCAAATTTACTCTACGCCATGACAAGCCTTTCTCTATCTACCAGGCTGTGAACATTAGTTTTTCCTGCAGAAAATTTTGGCAGAATTTAACTTGTTTCAAGTGTCAAATCAACTCAAATGTACTCCTGCTCAGATGATTTTACAGTGCTGTCCCCCTGGACCGAAGCCGTGGTTTTTGCCAGCTACAGTACCAATCCTGCAGCTGCAAGGCTGCAAGAGTAGGGCAATGAAGGAAAAAGGTTGAGGTCGCCTTGCACCGAAATGGGCCGCGTAGCTGCGAGAAAACGGCACGGGAAAGCAAAAGCTTCTGCGTTTTCTGTGGTTTCTGGGGATCGAAATGGGGAAAGAAATGGCGCGGCAGCAAACTGTAGCCTGGCAGCTCCTGTAGCCTTTCGGCACCGGTGAAGCTTCTCCACTACCGGAACGGCACTGTTCCGGGATGCTGGGCCAGCAGTGGTAGAATAGAAAGATACACATACACTGATACGCATGTGCAACGCTCGTTTCTATATTTGTGTACATGGATTCTCCAGTTCCATCTCTGTAGATTGATCGGCCCTGTTTGTTGGCAAAGGCTGTGTTTAGATCCAAAGTTTGGATCCAAATTTCAATCCTTTTCTATCACATCAACCTGTCATACACACACAACTTTTCAGTCACATTATCTCCAATTTCAACAAAAATCCAAACTTTGCGCTGAACTAAACACAGCCAAAATGTTTTTCTAACATGTGTGGACTTTTGATGAGGAGGCACAGGAGAATGGCACTAGCAGTAGTAACAGACGGATGATCACTGTTACAGTGCTGCCCATGTCAAACTGGAATCCTGGATGATGGCACAATGTGCAACTGGAATCCCAAGCAGGTAGGGATCCAAATTATTTTATTAATGGACTGGCTGTGATTAGCATTCGTAATGGTACGTGGTTCTGCAATGCAGTCACAGTTTTTACCGAATACATTGTAGCAGGGGTAGTGTGTTTCAGGTCTTCCAGACGAGGTTCAGTTGAGTTCAGTGCAGCTTGTTTGCGACGTAAAGGAGGTGGCTGATGTTTGTTGGGGGGTAGTTCTGCAGGAGCTTGAGATTGGAAGTGAAATCACCAGCCAATAGGCGTTTTCGGACAAGAATCAGCATTGCACAGCAGATTCTGAGCAAGGTCTCCTGCACTCGGCAGATAAAGTTTCAGGCGACGAACTGGAAAAACCAAGCCTTGCAGGATAAACCAGGGTGTTTTGTTTGCTACCTGAGGACCATCAGGATCACTTAATAGTGTGTCCCATATGTGAATAGTGTCAGCAAAGTTGAACTCCTGGGTTAACAGTAGCGTAATCCACCGGAATGCGTAGAACTGAGGATTAATCTGCAGAAACAGAAACCATGCTTGTGTTAATTTTGCTGCAGGCACAAATAAGGATAGCAGTGGCAGTAGTGTGGATTTCCTGCTACAATGTTTCCTAGCATGATGACAAAACTACTGTATGAATTATTAGGTCCATGCCAGATCGAAATAGATGCAATGTAGTTTGAACACTACATAAAGCAAATCTGTCAGAGGACCACACTAAACACATCAGAAATTGACAGTACTCAGTACAAAGAACATACTTACTTCTGTTGTTATTTCCAAATGACGCTGAAGCTCTCCATCATACTTCGCAACAAGTTGCGACAGTTTTGAGAGAGTACCTTGAATGCCAACAGCACTGTTGTCTAGTTTCTGGCAGAAGTTGTCTCTAAACCCACTAAGTAACTCCATGAAGCAGAAGAAAGAATCAGCTTCTGCAAAGTTCTGTAGGGATTCCGGATAGCAAAATCATGGTTAGATAGTCCCACAGAAACTATTGCTATAACGAACAGCAACTGACTACAGTCTGCTCTAAATCATACAGGGCATTAAGCATATATATGGTAAAACAATTGCTTACTCCATACAGCATTTTTATCATCTGGATCATTCCGAAACACAAAGAAGAGAGGTGCCAAAATTTCATTCATCCCTTGTACATAACGTATTCCGGCATTCAGCTTTGCAAAGATAATCAGTATATTTTTCAGAGATTCCTGGTAAGGATGACCTATGATCAGTCAGGTTTCTGAGCAGAACTCTGTTTAGACTTAGATAGTGGAGTTCACCTGATTGGACTTTGCAAAAGATGAGTCTCCACAGAAAAAATGCATGTCAGGGTGAGTGCGCTTCACATCACGGTCAATTTGCTCGATAATCTCTGAATACTGCACGAAAGATATATGTCAAAGCTGATATAAATTAGTAGTAACATCAGAATGATGCAAGCTGGTGAAAAATACAAACATAGGTGCGCGTACTAGAACAAAAATCTGATCCTCCTAATACTAAAATGCAAACCTATTCTTTTAACCAGCACGTATTTGACTAATTATGTAGTCCCCAAAATAACAAACTGAAACAAAGAAGAGCACAATAGTTTAGAGATTAGCATCATGTCAAGTGGTTTACAATATTCTAGTTATGCTTGGTCTTTTCTATGATCAAATCACAAAAGCTCCAAAATAGTTCCAAAAGAATGTAAGCACATCTGCTACTGGCACCAATCTAGTTCTAATATAAGATCTAAGAAGATGCAACTAGTCACAATGTGACAATAATTTGTAGATGAACAAACAAACAACAACAACAACATATGTAAAAAGATCCATATCCAAAGGCAACAGTGGGCACCTCAAAGAACTGATTCCAAGCAGTTGTCTTCCCAAGGCTCAATGGTGCTCTTCTTGTGTAACCTCTGATCTATGAAGTAACCCATTATTGATACTCCCTGCATTCTCACTCCCTTGGCCTTCTAATTCCCGTTGCCGTGCAATTTCCATCTACCTAACAGAATTAGAATTCAGGATCTCTATTTTGTAGTGAGGTCTAACAAGCAAAAAGGGATCTCAGGTACTATACTACACCGCACGTGTATCTTAAAATTACAATCAAAATAGAGAAAGTCACAAATCTGAATCTGAAGGGCATACAGGGTTGCTAAGGAATTCTTCTTTAAAGGCTGCGTACTGTGATCTCTTCTTTGCCAACTCCTGCTCCCACAGGGCACGATCACTCGGCAAATAGCCCAGCAACAGCTGCAAAACTAACATAGATTTTATCACACATAAAGCATAACTTTTTGAAGGCTGGCATGCTGATCACATCAAATTAACTAACAGAAAAAAAAACAGCAGCCCTGACTAGATGAACAATAGGACCATAAGGCCGATTTTAATCGGACATTACGTCATAAAGGATAGGGGTAAAGGATTAGACTAAATAATGGACATGTGTAATCAACGATCAGAAACATAAGACAGTAGAATAATTGAACAATGTCTAGACTCTAGAACGCAACAGAAAGTAATCTACTGTCATTACGCTCATGAACCTAACTCCAAACCTGTACCTACGGAACGATCCGAGATTAATGAAAAGACGAGCAAATCGAGAGCACCTTCCACACAGTAGGACGGACGGCGGCGCCGTCAGGACCCCCTGAGCAGCCAGCATCCTCAGCTCATCGAATCTATCACCTTCTTGGACAGCTGCGCCAATTCCCCAACCCACAACGACCCCATCAAAGCTGAAAAACAGTAAGCCAAATACGAATACACAGAGCCTAGTAACGCGATATCTTCAGGAAATCTCACCGCCGCGAGGAGACGGGACTGCCGCGAGATCTCGAACTCCGGCGGAGGGGGCGCCCCCGCGGGGGATCGCGGCGAGGTCGCCATGGATTTGGAATTTTGGATGACGTCAGAATATCTGAATTTCTTGGGCCCTGGAAGATACGCATCGCGATCCGTTCTGGTCCGTAATCTTGTGGACCCGGTTGTAATACGCTCATGGACGGCTCAGATCGTAAGCTGACTTTTCATGATTAAGTAGGGCCCACTTCACGGTCTCATTAAAGCGGCCCAGCTATGAATCCCAGTTTAGTCGTAGCTCTGTCACAGGCCTAACTGAAGTGCAAGCCCAACAATTATGTACAGCATCAGAACCAAACTCTGAATTTTTTCTTTTTTATTTCATAATTATTACTGTTTTTTTCCCTCGAATACGCTTATACACATAAGAGCTACGTATCATTGCGTTAAGAAGAAGAGAAGTACAAGTAGACGGGCATTACAAACACCAGATCATAATTAATTTACAATAAGATCTTGAGTACTGATCAGAGGCAAAGATAAGAAGAGGACCAAAGTATTAACAAATACAAACATATGCTGCCTCTCTTCCATACAATGCACACTCAATAAAAAAAAAAAAATCACCAACTTGTACTGTGCTTGGGAACTACTAAATCATTTTGACACCTAACAAAACTTGCGAATGATGCTTTCATTGGATTGTGAACGATAGTGTACAAACAAGGATTATAGATACCATCTCGTGTTGGCACATAATTAATCTCTGTCAATATCAAGTATTAGTAGTCGGTGCAGGAAGCTGAGACGAAGTAGATAGGAATGCTCTGCAAGAAAATGATAACGTTAGAGGTGATCAACTAGACGAGTAAGTCAGAAGGTCAGGCGTAAGTGTACACGCATATATACCAAGTGGAGTATTTTACGTGCAGATGACAAAGTGACGTATATATGTTCCTAGAACAAAAATCGAGTGCACAAGTCTGAAACTCTGAATTTGACTAGGCCAGGAACAAATTGGTCTTTCTCAACCCGTCTTAAAAAAAATTGGTCTTTCTCTGGATGAACTGTGCTGTTAGTTGCAATATCAAGCGTTGAGATCTTTGTTATGGGTCAGCTTTTCAGAGCATTTTCCATGTGTGTATATAATAGTCTTATAATGGGAAAATTAGCTGGTCTGAGACAAAAATCACACCAAAAAGGGCTGACCACGGAGTAGTTGTTCTGGTCTTGCAGCTTGCAGGTTAAGGCCCCTAATCACCCATGTGTTTATCCCAGCATCATAAGTCCCCTCCATGATTCTTTTTGTCTGCCTTATTGCAGAAGTCCTTTCATTACTTGCAAATTATAATCGGTAAATTTACATTTAATATAGATAAGTTTTGATGCTCTGGCATTTGAACAGAAGATGAACTAGTGAATCTGTGATGCGGATATTCAGTGTGCGATAATTTTGCAGCAGCTCAACTCTGAAGCGACAGCGCCGGCCAGCAATAGTGTCATGCATGAACACACATATGCTGAAGTGTTAAACAGGTCAATGATTAATCTGTCCCACCCCATCAATGTCATTAGCAGTCATCACCTCCCTGAACTAAGATTACTGCAATGGTGACATTGGATTTGCTGCAAGGGGCAAATTAACCTCCTTCTCAGTGGCCCAGAAATGGCGTGTCTGAAAGGTCAAACTATACCAGAAGAAAACTAGTGTACTTAGGAAATTTGTTTGGTAAACGAGGTGATCAGATATCTCAAGCGATCTAATAACCATCTATCTTAACCGATAAGTTGAATCTTTTTTTAGGCCATGATGTTGGTATAAGCAATTCTTAGGGCTCGAGAAAAGGTAAGCTCAACAGAAAGCTAGTATAACTAGCATAGGTTCTTTCCTCCAGATTAATGCATGGACTCTTCTTCATGTCATGCACAGACTACTTAATTTATCCATGGAATTAAACATAGTTCGTAGCTAACCAAAATATGCTCTATAGAATAATCTTGAACTAAACCTTTGGCACTCCGAAGAAGCAAAAAGTGCTCAAAAGTGCACATTTAAGAACAGTGCATGTCAATTCAACTGCACTATTTATATTCTGTAGAATTCTTTAGAATTGCTACACTTGATGCAACAGATCAAGCATGGTTTAATCCATCCAAAGAGAGATAAGTCTCACAAAAACCATGCACCCTACTCGCCACGTCCCCGTTCATGCATGTGGCCGAGACATCCCATAACCCACAACCAACTTGCTACTAATTACTCGATTAGTAACTAATCGCGGGGCCGTACAAGGGGACTAAACTAATCAGGCGCCACGTCGGATGTGCTACCACGTCGCCTCCCCCGGATAGAGCCCAAGTGGTCGCCTCGCCGCGGAGGCGGGGGCGATGCTGAGCTGTCACTGGCTGTTGCTTCCTTTGGGCCGTGGTGGTCCCATGCGGATGAGGACGGGGTGGGGCCCACGGGGGCGCCACGTCGACGTTGTGGGGGGAGGCTTATGTGGCGCTTGCTCGTTCCAAGAGCCGTTTAGCTACTCGACCTCTAGGAGGCGACGCGACCACGCACGCCCACGGCGCCCGCGTTTGCCAGCCAGATTTTTGGGTTTGATCCCTTGGTTACTTGTGAACTCTGTAGAGGGGCTCGTGCATTTTTGCCTTATGTTAGCGTTTTGTGTCGGCCACTTGTGTAACTAGTGGTACTATAAATTAGCTTAGCTACCATCCATGATCTTTGTGTTTTGATTGTAAAAGACTTTTTGGTGAATGTAAGAAAGAGTTTTGAATAATTCTATACTTTATACTAATTCTGTTCCAAATATAAATATTTTTAGCTCTAAATCTATATAATTGTGTGTTCAGATTTATAGCTAAAACTTGCTATAATTGCTCAATATACATACTTTTTTTCCTCATATGATTACGTTCCATAAATAAGTTTGTGCAGTGACGATGGTCAGCCCGTCTTAAACCAACCTCACGTAGTCACGTCCTCACCACGCACAGTGTAGAGAAGGATAAAGGGCTTTTGTGAAAATAAAATTCTACCCGGGGGCTTCCATCAAAAAAGAACAGCCGTTCAAAGGACCGCAGTTTTTGGATTTCTATATAAACCTTCAAAAACCCGCGGCAATTGCCCTCAGATGCATAGTACTCGCACGCCGCGACGCCTCTGCTGAACATTTCGCTCTCTTCCAAGATATTTTTTCCTCCCACGATTCCTTCCTCCCATCCCTGTGGGGATTCATCGGCTCATCCGTACTAGCACAAGATGTGCGAGGGTGTGCGGGCCGCCGGCGACGCCGCCGCCGCCGCCGACGTCGACGTCATCACCTCCTCCGGCGCCGGAGGATCCCGCGCATTCCACTGTTCTTGTAAGCTTCTCCTCTTTCATCAGCAAATTCATGAATCCTTTTAGCTGGAGATAGTTTCTGTGGTCAAATTCTGGTTGGCGTCGGGCGTGTTCTGACGAGGAAATCTCCGTTTAATTCTTTGTTTGTTTGGTTTGATCACCAGGCGTCGGCGTCGCCGGTGCTGGAGAGCATCCTGCAGCGCCGCCTGAAGAAGGAGAGGGACGCCGCCGCCGGCGGCGGCAAGGTCCGCAGGGCCGTCGTCCGATCCGCGGCGTCACCGACGACGCCGCGGCCGCCTTCGTCCGCCTCCTCTACGCCGGCAGCAGGTACCGTGCCCTCGTCCATTCCATTCGGCCATTCCCCTCTAGGATGGATTTCTGCTGGTAGTCTTTGCTTTTCGAGCATCCGTTTCTTGCAAAAAGATGGGCGATTAGTTGAAGAATTAATGGTCTTCGAAGACTAATTACTCGTATTAACTCACGAGGGGGAATGAAAAACATGTCACACGTGTAGGCCACGCTGACAAGAAACTCGATCTCTTCTTCTATGGTTTAGTTGAAAATTATATATTTTTAGTTTATTTTTTTATTAGAGGGTACGTTTTTTCTGTTGATCATGTAGCAGTAATTGGCTACTAATAATTGCTACCTAAACTATGAAAACGGTAGATACGACGAAATGATGTTGAAAGTTTTTAAGCGATGATAAACAGTGGGTGAAAATATGCTTAATCACTATTCTGTATCTGTAGCAGAACGAGCAAAACCTTCGGAGCGAATGCTGTAGGAAAAAAACTGAAAAAAAAAATCTGGTGTCCAAAGTCCTTGCTAGATAGGCAGTCCAATCAAGGCAGGCCCGGCTAAACCACGGATATTTTCTTCATCTATCACACAGCTTACAGATCCAATGAACCATTCCAAGAATCTCGCTAAGTGATTAGACAGATCGCTTTGGCAGCCTCCGTGATAAAATCCCCTCCAAGTTGGCCAATTTGCCGATTTTTTGTGCCTCATCAAACTGTGCGAGTCTTGACAAGGCAGGTCAGGTAAGGTGACACAACACAACCCCACACAAATGACACAAACAGAGCATCGAAACATCGCCATCTCCAGCTTCGAGAGCCGTAAACAAATCTCGTGGAGCAGAATCCATGCCTTGCCTCGGCGCGTCGACTTGGACGGCACAGACAGAGAAAAAAAAAAGAGAGAAAAAGTAGTAGTAAAGCGAAGCAACGACAAGTACTAGACCACTAGAGCAGTAGGAGAAGTCGAGAAGAGGATGATTTTGGCTTTCTTTTTCCGCCGCTTGGTTTGGAGTTTGGTGTGGTAGCGCCTGCCTAGTTGGAACCCTCCCCTTGCAGGCGAGCACCAAGCAGGCAGCCGATCTCGTCGGCGCCACAAGAAAAATCGTTGCTGTCGCTGGTGCGGCTTGCAGGGCCGGGACCGCTCGCCGCCTCAGCCATCATCTCGTGTTGGTTTTTGTTGAAAAAAAAAAGAACTCTCTTTTTGTGTGTGGAGATGCAGAGGTAGGGACCTGCCCAAACTGTCCAGTGTCCCGATCCGTTTGAAACGAATGAAGACTTTCGTGCCTTTATCAACATTAGTAATAGAGTAAATTTCACAAAAGTAGAAGTTTTATGGTTCAAGTTGCAGAAAGTCACACACATTTTGACACTTGACACTTAAGTACATATATTTCGGTAGTTTAGTTTCACAAAACCACACTATCGATGAATGGATTCACCCGTGAGATGACGTGTTTGTTCCATCTAAGATGAGGACGTGCATCATATTAATTTCGTGCGATGGCTGGTAATAGAATGCCATGTCCTCGTCTTAGGTGTAACAGCCACATCATCTCACGGGTGAATCTATACATCGATAGTGTAGTTTTGTGAAACTACACAACCAAAATATATGTACTCAAGTGCCAAGTGTCAAAGTGTGTGTGATTTTCTGCAACTTGGACCATAAAACGTGTAGCAGAAATATTTGAGAAAAAAACATTTGCATATTAGACGTGCTAATACTGTGTAAATTTTGTTAACTAATTGTGCCAGTGGTGATGAGGAGGAGATTGACGAGAAGAGCGCGGCGCAGATGCTGGTGCTGGCGCACGCGTACCGGGGTGCCGTGGCTGAAGCGGCGGTGCGAGGGGGCGATCGGGTCGCGGCTCACGGCGGAGTCGTTGGTGGACACGATGCAGCTGGCGGCGCTGTGCGACGCGCCGCAGCTGCACCTGCGCTGCACCAGGCTGCTCGCCAAGGAGTTCAAGGCCGTGGAGAAGACCGAGGCGTGGCGATTCCTCCAGGAGAACGACCCCTGGCTCGAGCTCGACATCCTCCAGCGCCTCCACGACGCCGACCTGGTATACATCATTATCGCTGTTCATCAACATGGTAGAATTTTACAGGAATTTTCACACAAAAAAAAATTTCAAACTTTGAATTGTGCACTCGATGTGGTGTGGGTATCCATGTTGGGCGCTTTGTAATGGTTGTGACACACGGTTCATTGACACGAAATGTGGAGATTCACGTGGGTCGTGCACTAGGGGAACATGATTTTGAGTGTGTTTACTGGATCTTCGAGCCTTAAGTCCCTGGTAATACCGGGGCCACCGTGTCGCACTCGTGCACACATTTTTTTTAATATCGACGACGTGCCCACGTTCCATGACACCGAAAGCATGGGAGATTTGCACCAGTGGCGTGCACTAGGGGAAACAGATTTTGAGTGTGTTTTACTTGGGATCTTCGAGCCTTAATCCTGGAATAGCCGGGGGTCCAACCGTGTCGCCACTTCGTGCACCACATTTTTTATATCGAGACGTCTTTGCGTTTTGTGGTTGGTTGTGATGAATGAGAAATTTCTTGTTATCTGGGGGAGCTAGGTCGGTCGGTTGGTCTGTCCAACCCACCGTTGAATGGACTTCGAAACGGCTACCGTCTCGAAGTTTCCCGATCCTAAAACGTTTTGCTTATTGTCGAATAAGATTTTGATTTTCACAAGAACCTAATAGGACCTGTTTTCTTTGATGCCATTTTCAATCTTACCAAATTTTAGTAAAGTGCTAAATTGTGGCTACATTTAGTTTGCTGCCAAATTTGATAACTATATAAGAAATCATGCCAAAATTTGCCAAAATTTTGCAAGGTAATGATAAATTTTGGTAAGGTTTTTTTTCATTAAAGTGAACAGGCCCTTAATTGACCAATAATCTCTGAAATAGACTGATAAAATCGCATGATTTTTGTTTAGTATTTTTTTACTACTACTAGAATTCATGGTGGTTGATTTTTTTTCTCCGGTGTGATTGAATGGTGCAGCGGCGGAGGAAGTGGAGGAGGAAGAGGGCGGAGCAAGGGTCTACGTGGAGCTGAGCGAGGCGATGGACTGCCTGAGCCCACATCTGCACGGAGGGGTGCACGGAGGTCGGCCGGTGGGGCGTGCGCCGGCGGGCGGCGCCGTGCCCGGCGTACGCGACGGCGTGCCGGGGACTGCAGCTGCTGATCCGCCACTTCTCCCGGTGCCACCGCACCAGCTGCCCGCGCTGCCAGCGCATGTGGCAGCTGCTCCGCCTCCACGCCGCCCTCTGCGACCTCCCCGACGGCCACTGCAACACCCCTCTCTGCATGTGAGTGATCACAATGTCACACTCACACACCCGTAAATGCGTCTCTTAACATACGCTTGAAAAGATGAAAACTAGCGATATCATCTAATCTCACTAAAATATCGTTGAAAGTCTACATGCGTATGCGTAATATTCGATTAGCTTACATTGATCTGGTTTTGACTTGGGAAAAAAAAAATCTTTGCATTGTGTATTGCAGGCAGTTCAGGAGAAAGGAGGAGGAGAAGGCGGCAGCGAAGGCGAAGGCAAAAGGCCGGCGATGATGACGATAAGTGGGGGCTTCTGGTGAAGAAGGTGAGGGTTGCCAGGGCCATGTCTTCTCTGGGCAAGAGGAGGCAGATGAGTTGCTCCCAGTGCTGAGCAAGTGCAATCACAGCATCAGCCTGAGACAGTCAAGAGAAGAGTATTGTAGTATAGAAGGGTACTACTATGTAGTTAGGCATAGTGCATGAGTGTATTGAAGTGAGCTATTTTTTTTTGTTCAAGAGTGTTTGGTCTCTCAAGTTGAGCTTGCTTTACTGTCTTCAATTGTAAGCTTCTTTTTGAGCGTGAGAGAAATGGGCTGAAATCTGTTTAAAATTGCCTATATCGTAAAATAAAACTTAATATGAGTATATGCATCATACAGTTTCATACCTGGATGATTTACATT
This sequence comes from Microglena sp. YARC, assembly GCA_022414725.1. Taxonomy (NCBI): domain Eukaryota; kingdom Viridiplantae; phylum Chlorophyta; class Chlorophyceae; order Chlamydomonadales; family Chlamydomonadaceae; genus Microglena; species Microglena sp. YARC. The sequence continues at coordinate 10,745 of JAJSRW010002443.1, read as the reverse complement.
GATAGACTTTATGCCCTTCCTGAAACTCAACCTGAAAGCCTTCAACACACATGTGGCTTTCTGAACACAATATGCAAAACATTAGGCCTCAAAACCGACATTACTTAGTGGCTCAAAACCATAAACATGAAGATCCAAGCTGGTTTTCAACAAACCTGGATAAACAAACATTAGCATCAGCCCTCAATCTGTTTTGTCGTTCTTTACTTCCACTTTTAAGTTGGGTAACTCGATAACAGAAAGCACACAATTTATACATTGATGCCCAAGTGACGAAAGAAAAGAAGACGAACTCAAAGGAAGAAAACAGTTCAAAAAGGGGCACAGCGAGCTGAAAAAAAAGACGATGCAAAATATTTGTTTTAAGAAATACATATAGTTTTTAGAACAATAATAATGCAGAAAGGCCAACCAAAAGATGCGCATCTGTGTTCCTAACATTAGACATTTGTTTCACCCAAAAAAGACTACCAGCTGAAACATCTATGAAATCATACTAAAACAACACGCCAAACCATGGAAAATGGAGCTGGCATGTTTTGCTCTTTTTGTATAATACAAACTGCCAAAATAACTCATCAATGAGCTAGCCTCTTGCATTGACAAAAAGTTTATAAGATCTTCTGTTTATTGAAGCTGTGGAGAATACATCAGCAAGCCATTATCACTTGGAAAGACATTCAAGGAAGTAAAATTTTGACAACAGCAACTACTAAAACCATTCCAAATGATAATCACTGATCACTTCCTTTGCTTGGGCCATAGCTCAGCTTGCATTCTCTTTATCTGCCTGTTCCCTTCCATCCTCTCTTTTCTGCAAGAACAAACCACTTTCAGCAATATTCCAACAAACACAAGTACGATGCAGCAAAACACAATCAATTTGCAACACGGACTTCCAACTTCAGTCGCTCTCGTTTCGGGGGGTGTGTATATGGGTGACAGTAGAAACTTGTCTCAAGAGCACATAGGAGTACAGAACACCAAACTTGTTCCTTGTCTCAATCTAGCATTTAAAAAATTCTGACAGTAGTTAGGCACCTAATGTTCACTTGTCTCAAGAGCAATCTAGCAAAACGAGGAGCCAAAAGAATGTGAACATGCATACAAAGTCGAATTCTACCTGTACAGAATTTCCTATTTCTAAGGAGTTGGTAACAATCCTGACGCCCAAGACAATTTTGATAGACCGATGATCAATCGCAGCATCACAGTGCTGTGGAGTACATAAAAAACAACTGATGTGCTATTTTTGCAAATAGATAGCAAGTTGTTCATGACAATTACCCTTAATGTGAGACAAATGCAACAAATGAAGAAATCAACAAAACAGAATACTGATCCTAGACTTCGTACATAGGTTATAAGCCAACCTTGGGTGATTCAACCTTACTACCTTAGGAGAGCCCAGCATAATTAAATGAATATAACCATATCTAATGTGTCAAACAGGTTACTAGTTCCTTGGCAATTTACGCTTAATATAAACCCCTCTGTAACCACAGGTGTACAGCATTCGGCACTGAGTATTAACTTGCACAACAGTCAGGAGTTTGCAGGCTGCAGCAATTAATCCACACAACATAATCATATGGGGTTCACAGCGTTTCTGCTACGCTGTGATTCCCTAGTGCATAATTGATTTTCTTGTGTGCCTGGTGTGCCTTAAGATGCGAGATGCAACCATTGTTTCCTCGATTACCACAACTCTCCATGTTTCATTTCAGATGTATTCATTTTTTTTAAAAAAAAAATATAAGCCACGACAGTGCAGCACAGCCACCAACACTGCAGAAAGCCAAAGCATCAAATCTAACCCTAAAACTAGAACAAACCAACTCCAAATAATCCCGCGTTCATCAGGTCAGGACGGATCCGGCAAACCCCCAGCACAGCCTAACACCCACCGACCAATCACACACAGGCAACGCCTAGATCTAACATGCCAAACTGATGAATTTAGTGGGGAAAATAGATTAGGGCAGGAGCTAGTGTTACCTTCTCGTCCTGGTGGAGGGGCGATCCAGACGTGGACCCTGTCCATGGACTGCCAGAAGAGGAACGCGCCGAAGGTCATGGCGAAGTAGGTCCCACCTTCACCATCTTCCTTCTTCTCCTCCGATCTCCCACCCTTTCGCTCCGCGGCGGATTTGGGATTTGGCAACGGCGCGTCTTCGGGACAAGGGGAAGGGGGAGAAAGAGATACACACAGACTTCACCAATAGGAGACGGCCGTACAAACTCTCTTGGGCTGAGCGGCCGAGAACAACTTCGCTAGATTTTTAAATGGCCTCGTTAAACTGGTGGGACCAACCGATCAAGCTAGTTCTGCGTGTGAGAGGAGAAGAAAATATCGAAAATATATGTAAACGATCGGTATATGATTAATTAAATATTAATTATTTTAAACTTGAAAAAATATTTAATATGATTTTTAGGATAATTTTTCATAAAACACACCGTTTAGCATTTGGAAAAAAATATGCATGAGAAACGAGGATTTTTCTCTATGTCCCTCTCTCTCTCAAAACAATCTTATACTCTCTTCATCCCATAAAATAAACCTAAGACATGATGTTGTGAGTTGTCCGAAGACCCGAAAACTGTGCCATTATCAAATCGAAATTTAAAAATAGAGAAGAAACACAAATCACACCTGTTAGCTTTTCCGTATTAAATGGATATTATCTTCGTCCAAAAAGACATCATTATCTCTAACTTATGCACCTGTTGACGAGTACGTACTGTACTAAGCAACGATCAGAGTGCAAGCACAGAAGCACTAAGTCCCTGACCATAAGACATGTTTCATTCACAGTTCTTAGTATTTCCCTATGAATAACATGTTCATTTACAGCTCATACTAACCCTTCAGATAAGACATGCTCTTAGTACTTCCTTATGAATATGATGTAATAGTTCATTTACAGCTTCCAAGAAGCTTACAGATACATACGACAACAGCACAAACTATTAGTACGACGGCTTGCAGACAAGCAATCGTGCAACCATCCGAAATATCAAAAACCGAGTTACATTGTTATACATCTCTCAGTTACATCATGCATCGCCGCGCAGAGTTGCTAAAAAGATCGCTTCCTTTTCATCTCTGTTCCTTGCACATGCAAGCCATCAGAGCAACATTATATATGTTCAAGGAGGTATACAGTCGAGCCCTATGTTGTCTTCTTGTTTATAGAGCTTTGTCTGACCAGGCTAGCAATCGTCAACTTGTGTGATTCATCGTGCACCCTCATTATTGCAGCAGTCCACTTCTCTTCCCCAACCCATGGCTACTATGTACATAACCGTGCAGCCAGCAATGGTTCCCAAAGTGGTTTCCCAAAATTTCATGTTTGATGCTCGTTTCTCCTCCTCATTTGTAGGATCAGCATAAAGCGATATACCGATATTCATCCCAAAAAGACCAACAACGGCCACTCCAGCAGTAATGACAACAGTTGCAGTGGAGAGCATGACCCCCATCTGTAGAAGTTGATTTTGCTTGTCATCCAACATGATGTTGATATAATCTTCTGTATCATCAACATACTCTCTCAGCTGCAAGCATAGAGAAGAAACGTCAAATCTCAACTGCACATAAAACAACATGAATTTGGTTTATAAACCCTCAACTGCACAACTCCCTGACCAGTTTCCCACAGTTGCATGCGATGCTCATATAGGAGAATCAAAATAAATCATTGTAAAAACCTCCCATGAAATCAGGAAAAAAACAGAGCAAATGCCAATGGATCCATGAAACGCAATGCACAACCTTCCTAGCAGCCCAACATAACATGCATAAAACATTATAAAATTGTAGATTCGTTGGTAATATACTTGCTGACAACAAATAATAGTTGTAAGAACACTTTGGAGCAATACAAGGAACAGGGAAAGGCAAAGTCATTACATGAGATAGCTTATTAAGTGTGCCATCAATTTGAACAAAGTAGGCCTCCAAAAGCATCTCCATCTCATTGCTGCCACTTGCAAAGCCAATAAAACCATTGTTACATCTGCCTCATTATATTTATCCCTACACAATATAAAATTATACATACACAGAGACAACAATGGCTGATTATGGGTGGAAGAGACACAAATACATCCTGTTTATTCTTTCAAGGAAAATGTAGACATGTTGTGCTCTCATGACTTACCTATCCACCTCCAGTTGAGATGGGTCATCAACCTCAACTCTAGATGAAGTCTCACTTATTTCTTGTCGAGTAAGCTTTTCTGTCAAATACATTTCAGCCATGTCCATTTCATCATCCAACAAATGCTCAAGTTCATCCCTCACCTATAAGAAATAAATATTTAACAAGGGTGGAATGCATTCAGAGAATGTTGAAGGAAATAATATTCAGAAGAAAGGCAAGCAAGCTTGAGAGGAAACTATGGAGGACAACAAAAGACCGATGCTTGTGTGTGCATGCACATGCATGCGATTGTTGTGGGCTGCGGTTGTTGTATTTAGCCTTTGGGTGTAAGTGGTGTGGGGAAGTACTTCACACAACTATATGAAGTTAAACAAGTAGTGTTGCAGCCAGCAGAAGGGAAAAAAAAAATAATCATGTTTAATAACACCTGACCAATTAGGAAGTTCACACATTTAGCAGTTGCACTTGATCAAAAAAATATGTTTGATGGCATAAACATCAGATACACACTCAGTGTTTATCTCCAAACCATGAGAGCAACATAAATAAGATTTAACATAGGTAAGAACGAAAGAACCTACAGGTAGGTGACATGAAGTGTGATTGAAAAGGTACAATTTCCTACCTTCTGCACACGACCAGAGATTGCAACCAGGCGGCTCTTAATTTGCCTAACTCGCTCAAGATTTAGTGTGCTTATCTTTGAAGTCAGCTCATCAAGTGCCGGATACGCCTCTTGCTCCAGAGTCGACGTCTGAAGAGGAAAAAGGTCAGACACTATAAACATCAAGTAGGCTATGTTTTACAGGTTGTCTGGTTTCATAAGATGCATGAGTTTCTCCATAACTAAGGTTCAGAACACCTCTTTCACAGCGAATTTGAAAAACCATGCTTCATCAAATTTCTATATGTCTCTCCTAAGGGCTTGGCCTCAAGTTAATAACCACTTAACCAGCACATGTGAAGATAAAATCTAATCTTCTATTAAAAAACAATGACCACTTAGTTACCAAACAACCGAAAAATGTATCAAAGCTTTTTATTAATTCAGTTCCATATATGCATTCTAAAACTTCACCAAACTTTACATACAGGTGATTGCATAAGGGAAAAGCACTTACTTCCTCTTCTAGGCTTCTACAGGCTGACTCAAGGCACACTTCAAGTGCTCGGAATTCGAAGGGTAAAACTTTGGTATTTCCATCTTTTGCAGCAGTCAATGTGGGCATACTGTTGCTGTGAGTCATTCCGCCTACCACATTGGAATTCTTGTTAGTCATCTCCAATTCATTTGGTGTGGTTGAAGTCAGAGCAGGAAATGGTGAAGTAACTGCAGATGATTCGCCTTCCATATCAGTAAATTCTGCAGCCTGATAAAGAAGAAAAGACATTTAGTGATATAACCCCTAACACGGTCAGCACATAGAAGTAAACCATCATCTATTGTTCTGCCTATGCATTATCCTGGACCATTTCTCCATATCTATCTGCACCTGCTAATAAACTTTGTCTTGGTTACGATTACCTCACAATGGCTACTATCAGTGTTTGAGGAAGGGGGGGGGGGGAGATAAACAATGGCTACTACGCAAAGTTCATTGAGGGAACACAACAGAAATTAACAAGCATCTACATGTGCTCTCGCAAATGTACTCAAGAAGAGTCAAGATGAGTAGGGCCAGCCTGATTGCAATTCTGATAAACTACAATTAAAAAATATATAATTCCACAAGGTATGCTGCCGATATACAGTAATTCTTATCCACTCGAACCACTGCTACCATACCATACAACTCCTAAAACATACAGTCTATAGGCAAAACTGCAAAAGGGCAAAATGATTAGAACCCGTACAAGGCAGTTCAATCCACCATAATCTCGGACCTCATACCACGATTCTTCATATAAATTAGCAACAGGGAGGGAGGGAGGAGGAGATGTTGGACCTGTCGGAGGACGAGGCGAGGACGCGGGCCTGCAGGTCGCAGACAAAGCTCGCGAAGGCGGGGTCCTTGGAGTTCGGGAGCAGCACCTCGGCGCGGTGATCACGGCCTTGACGCGCTCCAGGTTGACGACGATGGCGCGCTCGCGGCCCAGGATCGTGGAAGGGTACGACAGCAGCGGGTCCAGCACCCGCAGGTCGCGCGCCGGCAGCCCCGTCCGCGCCATCACCGCGTGCTTCCCGGCCTCCTCCACCCGCGCCTGCCCCGACGCCGGCACGACCAGCCACTCCCGGCTCGCCGCGGCCGCCGCCGCCGCCGCCTTCCGCTCCCGCCCCCGCCGCCGCCGCCGCCCGCCGCCGCCGAGGGCCTCATCCTCTCTATACCCTAGGGTTAGGGTTTCGATCGACGGAAACCGTGGAAAGGGGGGATGAGTTCGCGGGAGCCGGATGTCGGGAGATGCGGCATTCGGCGGTGGTTGGCTCAGGAGAGACGGATTCGTGGGGAGTAATACGCGATTTAGACAAGGGTGTTTTTGGAAAATTACAGGATCGCTGGAAATTGTGGAGATCAGAGTAAGAGTAAGGGTGTTTTTGCAAAGTTTTTTTGACATGAGAGTTGAAAGCCATCATTAGCCGTTGGATTAATGCGGGCCAGCTGCATATGAGGCGGGAAGAGAAGTGACGCTACCATGGGGTTGGCATCGTCCTTCGGGGTGATACGGCAAACTTTGCATCTGCTTCATGTAGAGCATCCATACGTGACCAACGGCTGGATTCTTAGTTTAAGTCTGTAGAAATTAAAAGGAGAACATGGAGATAACAATAGCATGTTTGTTATTGGTGCTGATTTTCTGAATTCATTTGTTATCGAAATAGGTGCAGTACGATGTTAGGTACTTGTAAGATATGGGGGGGATGGAATCTAGCTGTTGGTCACGTATGGATGCTCCAAATGAAGCAACGGCAAAGTTTGCCATATCACCCTGAAGGCAGACGATGCCAACCCGCCACAATGCGTCCCAAACAGCTAGGCCTTCACTTCAGCGACGTGGGCGAAAACCAATCGACGCACCGGGCCATCACGCTGGCAGGAATTTTTTTTTTGCAAACGCGTAGAAGATTGCAAATTAATATTAATATATTAGATGATGCCCCACGCTTTGCTGCGGTATATATATCAGATAATGGAGAAATGATGAAATGATTTGGATTGAAATATTATAAAAATAATTTGAGAATAATGATTTAGCATGTGAATGTTTTGTTTTAGAATGAAATAAATTGTAGATATAATTAATATGTGCTTGCACGTTGAGTTTGTGTGCATAATGGGTTTATATGGCATGCTTGCATGTAGATTTTATAGGAGTGCTAATAAATACTATGTTTGCATATTGAGCTTTAGGTGTTTAGTGGACAATAACTTTATAGAAAGAAGATATTAGAAAGAGAGTTCAATTATACACCACAATCAACCATAGAGGGTCATTGTCCGGGAATAAGGAGAAAGAAAAAAAACTGAGTTAAAACTGGACGCTACTTCTATACAAGAGAGAGGGGAGGCGGAGCCCCACTACACTCCCAACAAGTCCCCAAAAGACGCGGCGCCAGCAGCTGAGCATAGGCGTTTTTTTAGAATGGACTCGAAAACCACCGAAACTGGCGAGAGAGAGAGTAATCTAACATAGAGTTCCGATCCTTCTACAGCTACTAGGAGACGAGGAGGACTAAGGAATCAAAACCCTTATGACAATACTCAGACAAGCAGACCCTAGAGGTCGGCCTCCAGACCTGAAGAGAGGTGCCACAGGCCCTAAGGTCTTGTTTAAAGAGTTTAAGATTATAAAAAAGCTGATTAGTAGCTACGGAATCTGGTTCGTAGTTTATTTTAAATTTTTGTAACTACACTTTTTAAAATTTCGATAAAAGAATTTTGAGTGCTTGAGAGTGATTTTGATTTTTGGGAAGAAGCTGTAAATGACAGAAGCTCTTCACCTTTGAAAGCCTAAGAAATTTTCTGTGTACGTGAAATAGAGTTCCCTTTGTTTTTTTTTTTTAAAAAAGATAGTGTTCCTTCACCAGAAATATCACAAAATATATTAGAAGACTTCCAGGATTCAAGACATGTTTCTGTTTTCAGCTTGATAAAATAGCACGGGGTATTGATGACATGCTGGATGTATTGCATCCAAGTGCAGTAGCATATGGGGCATTCGAATGAAATATATACTGATCTATGTTGGCCGTCAAGATTTTATTTACGTTATATATTTTTATAGCGTCCAAACCAATGAGTACAGTTAATTTCTAGCACACAGTGATGTTTTCAAGTGTGGTATTCCAGTTTGTTGAATTGTTGCATATTTGGAGATCTATGACCACTGATGAGAAGCTTGAACTCAGTGTCAGTGAGCGCTTCCGCAAGTTTCCAGGTAAGGTTTTTCGAAACGCGTGGTGGAGATAATTGGGACAAGAAAAAACTAGCAAATGAGTGTTCAGCACAAGAAACCTTATGTGGCTTCATCAATCTTCAACTGTAAGAGGTGCTACTATTTGATAGAAGGTCAAGAATACATGAAATCAGGTTCAACGCATCATTGGCTCATTGCATTGTTGAAATTTCACGAAACTGGCGATCATTGACGAACGTTTGTGTCAAATTGCATGCATCAATCAAATCGCCGCATCCATTCTGGCAGCTTAAAGGAAGCTTTAAAGTTATCGTCGTCCTGTTCTTCTTGACTTTGCTTTTCCAAAAGGAAACATGATATGATTTGCACCAAGATAATGGATGGATTGGAATGAGAGGGTGAGATATCGGAAGATACGGTGTGGCTTTAAAGCATATTCTACTGCACAAACAGGGATCTTCCCCGGCTATGGTATCAATGTTTCGTTCATAAAAAAAAAGTTATTATGTTATCGATTTTCCTTTGCCGTCCCTTGCGCATTAGGAAGATTTGACATGGATAACGAAATAGTTCCGTTGTGTTACAGGATACAGCCAGAACATGCTATATTTGCCTATCTAACTCAATTTCCCTGCCAAAATTATCACAAAACCATATATTTAGTGCTAAATTGATCACAAAACCACACATTCAGTGCTAAATTTATCACAAAGATTTCGGAGCTTGAATTTCAGCGTATAAACCATTTTAAAACTACATGCTGAGTTCATTTTTTTTTGGTTGTGGTGGGGTGGGGGAGGGTTGGTTCATTGTACTTTAATTTTAGCAATTGTTTTTTTTAACTGTATGTAATATAAATATAAAAGTTGTACATATAAATTATTATTTATTGCTTATATGGTGTTTTGCGGCTTATTTAGCTGTAAGCAAAACAATCAGGTTGATAGATTTTAGTTATAATATCACAAAATCACATATATACCATCAGTTTTATCATAAACCTACATATTTTAAATCTTAGATTTATTAAAAAAAATACAGATTTTAAGCCTCCATTAGAATAACAATGTTAGGATGGAGCAGTTATAATATGTAATTTTATGATAAACGATATGCTGTATATGTAACTTTGTGATATTATAGTAAATTTAACTATATATAGTTTTGTGATTTTTTTTTTCAAAATATCTACAGCTACTTGAAATTTACTCTTTAAGGAAAATCTCTCCAAGTGAAAAGCTAATCCCAAGACGCAACATGGTTGGGCCACGGAAGCAACACCAAGTATAGCCGTCCGATTCAGAAAAGGACAAAATAGAGAGAGACGATCGTAGCCATCAGATGAGAGAAAAAAATCTGCATAAATTCTTCACGAGGCTTTGAGGCGAAAAGGGCAAATGGCATGATCATGAACAGGAAGGAAAACAAAATGAGCGGCAAAGGAAAAAAAATCCTCCATGGTCACTCTCAGAACCTGATCCGGGCGCTACTCTTCAAGAGCAAGATGACTTCAATGATAGGTCGGTGAAGTGCGGCGGAGGCGGCTTGATCTTCCTCATCATGCCACTGAGTCTGCCTCCACCACCTCCTCCACCATTGCATCCACTACGGTTCCCGCCTCCCGATAGCTAGATAGATAGGCGGAGCGTGAGAGATAGGCGGAAATGGAAGGAAAAAGCAGAGGAAGAAGATCCTCACAGGCTTTGCTCTGCCTCACGCGGATATATCCTGATATCGACGCCAGCAAATCTCGAGCTACAGCCAATGTGCATTTAGGAGAAAGAAAAAAAAAGATACAACAATGAAAGAAAGAAAATCCAGAGAGAAAATGATGTGAACACACTCGCGAAGGGTGGCCCGATCTTCACGACAGTAGGTTTGAAAACCAAGGATAACTTGTTGTAGAAACAGTGGGGTAACTAGCTTTATAACTGCTAAGGTTGGATGCGACCAAGCGACGGGGAGAGAGACACCGAAACCGTGAGAACTTCGACTCGATCTCCGAACAACCGCAGAACCACAATTCGGAACTAATCCACACAATACGGTGCAGCCAAACTAGAAGCCGTGGTGCACGAACTAGGGGACCTCAGAGAGATCTTCCTCACAAGTACCAAAAAGAAAACTCGCAAAGAACAAAGCGGTAGTAGACACTCAAGCAGCTTGGCCTGAAAAACGATTCAGGTTATCAATCTCAAAAAGTTAGTTTCTGAAAAGCACATA
>JAJSRW010002635.1:0-25368 GCA_022414725.1 Microglena sp. YARC | reverse complement strand
AAGCGATCTCGACGGTGTAGACCGGTTAGATCAACAACCGGCTCAGACCGCGCTACGCTTCGGTCAGTGACCGGCTAATCTACGCGTCAAAACCGATCTCTATTCGGAAATGATGGGAACTTTTATTTCCGCTAAATTTTCGTTTTTGGTATACCAATCATTCATCCCCGCCTCTGATTGCTTGGGTTCTTTTGATTCGATCCTACACAGCATATCACGCGTGGATGCCTCAAGGGATTTTAGGAGCCCCTGCCCTAGCGCCATGCAGCTGCAGTTCTGCGATTTAACAAACAGTTTATGCGGTTAAATTTCCTAAAGCTTCAGGTTTGCAGTAAAGCACCATCGAAATACTCCAATGTTACAAGTTTAATTACAAGAGTCTTCATTGGTAAAGGCTTCAGGGCAACTAACAATTTACCAAAACCAGGAGACTGTTCAAATGAAGACCATTTTCTTTTCTGAAGGAAAGTCAGAACTGAAAGAATGTTGCAGACCAGCTCGCAGAACCTCAGTGTTTCGTTTCAGTCTGTACACTTGATTGCAATTGGCTGATTGCTTAGAAATAACGACCATGCCTCCTAAACATTCCATTCTAGATTCTGAAAACAAGTCATCGGAAACCAATGGCTTCGTCAGGCTTCTCCAAACAGCCAAGCAGTCATAATCAGGGTGCTTCACTTCTTCGTGAGACCAATTGACCAGAGAGGATTGACTGCGGATATGCTACATGCATATCCTGAAAATGGGACAAGATGGGAAATCAAAAATGAATGTGCCTGCATTAGATTTGACTGGATAATGTCAGATTCAAACAGACTGACTCTTCATGATGAGAATATGACTGCATCCACAGTATTCGCATCCTTCTATGTGCTACAGTTAGCATGATGCTAGCATTTGATTCACCATATTATTCAGAGTGTAAAAAGCTTCAGACTTCTTTTACGTAGTCGACAAAAAGATTAAAACTTGCTTATACTGAATAAAGTGACGGTCATGTCTATCTACTACTAGTCTACTACTTTACTGTAAACTTACAATCTTTATTGCTTCAGTACATGGTTGAATGTATGATAACATCATGCAGATCAGATCATCACCTTTACTCACTCACAGGTGTGGAATAGTACTAGTACTTACAGACCTATTAAGAATATTAGGGGAGATGCAGAGTTCGAACAAGAATCATTGTGCAAAAAGTTGTAAATTCAGAGCTAGATAGCAATATTAGCATGCAAGCAGGACAAGTTCATCAAGATGTCGGTAAACAGCACTGCACCCTGCGCTTCAATGCCCTTGCTGGTGCTTGTCTATTTGCATGCACAGAGATGCTTACCCCCTAATTCTGGACTTTTGTGTCACTTTCATTGTGTGTTGTTTTTCTTTCTCTGCGCTCCTCTCCCCACATTGTAGCCTCAATTCAACCATACCACTGATCCATTCTCGTTTTCTGAACCATGGTTTGTTATTTCAGTTAATGCATCTTCCAACTCAGCATGCAATTGATGGGCAGGAGAGAGAGGAGACAACTGGAGTTAGGTAAAGATGGGGATTTTTTGCATTCTAGACCCTGAATTTTCTGTTTCATTTTCAGGATGAGAGCACGGTTGTTTCAGTAGGTTCAACCGTTGGATTTAGCCCTTCCAAATCGTCTGTTTTCTTATTAAAATATGTACATAGAGTGCGGATACGTGCAATCACTCCATGTTTCAATGGGAATGCAATCTGAGAATAGGAACTAGTTAAATGGTTGTAACAGGAAGATGAAAATGTGCGGACAAAAAAACAAGAACTAGGAAAATGATTTCGATAGAAAAGTAGTGTGAGAATGAAGTTGATGTGGAATGATTGAAGTATTAATTCTTTTAAAAGTGTTAACTGGTGGTGGAGAGAAATGTCATTGTCACTACTTTAAAAGCACCAGATGCATGATGAAGTGCAAAAGAGAGTTAGCAAAAAAATGTAATCCCTTCCTTCCTAGCCAAGTTAAAAAGTCCGCCTCTTAACAAAACCACAACCATCAACGATTATACAATGTCTATTTCGTCGTATAACTCCTCTACAAGATATGTCTTTTCTTTCTACGCAAATTTCAAACAATTTTGTTGGTGTTCATACATCAAGCAAATGATCGCGGGAATGTAGGGTCTATTTAATGCACGCGCTTCATCGATTCAATAGATACTAAGCTCATTGTTAAAAAAAAGAATATACACATTTGAGATATTTTGTGAGTCGAATACTATTTATGCCAAAAGGAAATCCATAACTCTTACACAAATATTACAACCATTTTTTCATCCATCCACTTTGTATATCCTAAAATTAAAAAGGACTTATCTGCAAATTTTGACAAGGAAAGAAGTCCAAACACTTGCATACTCCCAAATGGTGAAACGTGGAGCACTTGTCTGCCAAAAAAGGCATGGAATTGGGAACTGGGAAGGAAAGAAGAGAGAGAAGAAAAAAAAGAAAGTAGAGACAAGCCAATCCTACTCAGCAACCACAATCATTATTCCACTCTCTCCAACTGACGGCTACGGTGGTCTACTAATAAAGAAGCAGTAATATAAGTGTTTAAGCAACCCATGGCCATGGCCGGATTAAACCAATAAATTAAGCAGCTAATCTCCGGGTAACCATGGGTAATTAACAACTAACCCACCTGCTAATCTAATCTAATCTCCTCTTCCTCCTGCCGCTTCCATATTCGTTGTCTCTCTCGTGCGTCACGGCTTCCTCTTTCCATGGGTGTCAGTTAATTAATCAGATAATGACCTATCCGTTTTGGTAAACACCTGGTTACCAGCTTGACAGAATGGCAGTGTTTCAGACACACGATAAACTTCCTTTTTCTGTTGGATGATGTTGATTTCTTTTAGGTGTCCGTGATCTTGGCTACTTTTTTTTTTTTTTTGGTAGATTCGTATCACAATAGTTGTGTAAATTGTGATGACGTGGTAATATTTCCGGCAACATTTTCTTCGGAGTTTACGGTGTTTGAAGCATACGGAGCACTTCCCTGAAAATCAATACATCTCTCTTCAGAGTTCAGACTTCAGAGTGTTTGATTAACATTCAGAGTTTCCCATCACAATAATTTGTGTAAATTGTTGGCAAGATTTTCTTCAGAGTTTACAGTGTTTGACTAATCATTTCCGAGGAACATTTTCTTTGAAAAAAAAAACTTATTCAGAGTTTCAAGTGTTTTATTTGACTATACATTCAGAGTTTGGAGAAAAACAATTAAGCAAATGAAAAAAAAATTAGCAGCACATTCTTTATTTCGTTCTTTGATAAGTATCTAAAAAATTCAATTCATTTAAGCGAATATTTATCTCCACCGACGATAGCAGCAGGACGAGCCAATAAAATAAGAGGGCGGTGCAAAGAGGTGGAGGAGCAAAATTAATCAGGGCAATTAGACAACTGAAAAGCGAAGCTAAGGCGCGCTAATAATTGACCCCGGACTCTCTGATAGTACTACTTAATTAACTAATCGGAGCAAGGAAAATAGCAAACTATAGTTTAGCTACAACCACATGCGAAGAAGATAAGAGAAAATCGTACTACAGATTTATATTCAGCTATAAGGTATATAAATTAAAATGACACCAGATAATGTGTCAATTTTTAGAAGCTACAAGTTAGCTATAGTATTAAGGGTCCGTTTGTAGAGCTCTAACTCATAAATTTAACTCTATAATTGGATCTAGAATACAGTTATGAAGCAGCCAAAAATTCAGCTTCACCTCTCTAATTTATTTTACGAGAACACTCTACTTAGCTTATTTGGTCAAACTTGAAGCCGTAACAAAAAAGACCCTAAGTTTAAACTAATCCTGCGCTAATCTTGTACGCTAATCCGTCTCTGGGCTGTGCATCCAGCCAGCGCCGTGCTTTGCTGTGCTGTGCGAGCAGTGAAGTGTGGCGGCTTTGTTTAATTGGGTATCGCGTCCCTGTCCGGCCACCGGGTGGTGGTTCGCTCCGGGTTGGCCGAGCTGCGAGAGCGACCTCTCCTCCTCCTCTTCTCCTCCTCTTCCTCTTCTTCCTCGTCTCGTCTAGTTCTACATCGCCTTCCTATCGCTCCCGCTGCGGAAAGGCTCTCCCTTTCCGAGCTCTTCCCGAGCTCTCCTGGCTTGTTCTTGGGCCGGGGAAGATTCTTGCTGCTCTGAATCAGAGTGGGTGCTGATACCTGCTTGCTCTTCTTGTTCTTGTTCGTCTTAATCCGAGCTCGTTTGGATTGGGAGAGAGGGCTAGCGTTGTAGGCGGATTGATTTTTGTTTGGGTTGTTGGGTAGTGGCAAGAACGTTTGCTTTTGGTGATTTTGGCGGCTCGAGCTCTGTTGAAAGTTACTTTTTTTTTGGGTACATGGGGTGTCGTGAAAGTGAATGATAATATATTGTTTGTTTGTTTGTTTGTTCGTTTGTTAGTTTGTTTTCCCGAGTTGAATTTGAAATTTTGGATGTTATTAATAGTGGTGTTCTTGCCGTTCTGACGGTTGCTGCTGGGCTTGTAGTCTCTGATTTGTGGCTGCGAAATTGGATCC
The DNA here is from genome assembly GCA_022414725.1 of Microglena sp. YARC. Lineage (NCBI taxonomy): Eukaryota > Viridiplantae > Chlorophyta > Chlorophyceae > Chlamydomonadales > Chlamydomonadaceae > Microglena > Microglena sp. YARC. The sequence continues at coordinate 20,819 of JAJSRW010002635.1, read as the reverse complement.
AATCTTTTTTTTTTGGGGGAAAATTGGTGAGTTTTGGGATCAAATTAGGATCTTGTGAGAATATAAGCAGGTGAACTCTTGCATTCTTGCCCGCTTCAATCCCCAAAACTCGTGTTTGCTGCTGTCCTGGTATTTTGACAAAGTTCTATTCTGACGTTTGATTGTCCATTGCTTGGATTTAAAAGCTTGGAATTTTCTTCTTTTTTTTTTCTCGAATAATATTCAGCTTTTAGGTGCTTTGCCGGAGAATTCGGACGCGATTCTTCCCTTGGCCAATCCCATTGAGAGATGCCATTCATGTTTCTGTCGATCCATTTCTTTTTTGTTGTTTTCTCCCAGTAACCTTTCTGCAATCACAACAGCTCTACTTTTTTCTCTATGTGGATGTCCTTGGTGAATTTGCTCTGTAGTGAGTAGTGGTCTGCCTTGCTGGACATTGATGTGATTGATGGAGCATCTGTTGCCTAATCATTTTAGCTCAATTTGATCTGAGCTGGCGTTCAGTACATTTTGAAAGTTTATCCGTACAGAGATTTCGGCGCTGTACGTTGCCTGTTTTAATCACTTCTGTATACAGCTCATTTGGATCCAATTCCTTTAGCTGATGCCATCTGGATCCATTGTTATATCCTAAACAGTTTGTGATCCAACTGTTTCGTTGCTGTTTGTTATTTCTGGTTGATGAATTTGAAGTGTAGATTTATTTGGATGGATCAAGATTTATTTAGAGCAGATAATCTCATTTGTAGTATGTTTGGTTCTTTGCTGCATATTCAGGTCAAGTAGTATATCATCTGTGAGTTAAGGAGGATGGCAGGAGTTGCACTCAGCCGACGAGCCTCAGGAAGTACCTTGGAGCCCTCAAGGACACCACAACTGTGAGCTTGGGCAAAAGTGAACAGTGATTATAAGGTCGAAAATTCTATCAATCCTCTGAAGAATGTTTGGAAATTCTCATGCTCAATTGCTTACTTTATATGCTTTACTCCGCTGCGGGCTTAGCATTGTCTTTTTCAAAACAGGAATTGGATATTGCAATTGTGAAGGCTACAACCATGTGAGCGTCCATCAAAGGAGAAGTACATAAGAGGTGGCATATCCTGTCTCTAGCTGAAAGCCACTATGCAGTCATAGCTGCATCTCATTGTTTAATCAATCATTATATATATTGAATTATATAGTGTAGAAAAACAATGATTGTCCCTGCTCATGCTTAAATAGTTGATTTTTTGTTATGTAGTTTTTGTTGAATGAAAATGGTATTATATTGGATTGTGCACTAATTTACCTTCAGACTGTTCAAAACTTGCCTCATATTCATTTGTTTATTGGTTTGCAGAAATTTTTTTTATTCCATTATCTGCTTCAAGGCCACGAGCAGATGTAGCTTACTGCATCCATGCCTTGCAGAGACCGTCTTTCAAGACAACGCAATTGGCGGTATGTACCTTTTCTATAAGACTTTAGTTTTCTAACTAAAATGTTAGTGCTTCTTTCTGTCCAAGGAACCATTTTACACCAAGTATCTTTCTCTTCTGTCCTAAGAGCCTTTTGTTAACATTTAAATTTTTGCATTTCGTCTGTAGTTTATGGAGCTATGTTTAAAAATGGACTTTTGGGAAACTATGAAAATATTAGTTGGCATTAGCTTCCTTGTGAACTGTCTCCATTTTCTGTTGTAAAAACAGTATGGTCTACGAGTTAGTCCTTTTCATTTAGAGCTAGTTACAAAGATGGTTTTTGTTTAAAATGCATGTGAATTATGTTTTTTTGAACTTTTTGAAGATTGCAAACTCTATGGATTAGAGGATTAGTTGCATTTAACGTTATTTGTTTTTTTATTGATAGTGCTTTCCTGTGATGCACTGTAAAAAATTATAAACTTATGAATATTCTTTGCGTCAAATATTATACCTCAGGTTGCTTGAAGACATTAATTGTCAAACAACGCACCTCGAGAGGTCGATCCACTTTTCGTAGAGCTATCAATTATGGCAATCCTATTCCATATGCTAAATTCCTTACTTTAAGTATGATTCTAGTGCAGGAGGTACTAATGACATTTTATTACAGTGTTGTCACTTTATAGCGTATAGACATTCAACTCGAACTATAATGACATTTACTCTTATCTTGTTCACTTGGATTTTTCTGCTTGGATACGCACTTATGCTTGTAAATTTAGAAGAGAGAACTTAATGTTTCCGAGTGCTGAAGTAATCGATGTGGAGACAGATCCTCCGGATTAACCAATTACTACTCTTGCTTATGCAGGTTTTATCAAAATTTTTATTCTTTAAAATTAAATGTAATTTTGCTGGAAGGAAACTGTTTAAACTTCATAACTTACCTTGTAAAAGTTCAATTTTAAAGGTTCCTCCTCTGAAGAATGTTTGCGGAAAATTCTCAGCGCTTCAATGACTTACTGTCTATTATGGCTTACTCCGTCTGCGGCTTTAGCATTGTCTTTCAAAACCAGGAATTGCGATATTGCCAATTGTGAAGGCTACAAACCATGTTGATCGTCCATCAAAGGAGAAGTACATAAGAGCTGGCATATCCCTGTGCTCTTAGCTGAAAAGCTTGAAACACTAGTGCCAGTTCAATAGCTTGCATCTTTTTCCAGCTTGTGTTAATCTTTGTTTTAATTTGTTCATTGTTATATATAATTGAATATTATAGTGTAGAAAACAATGAATTGTCCTGCTGCTACCTGCTTAAAATTCAGTGATTTTTTTGTTTATGTAGTTTTTTGTTGAATGAAAATGGAAGTATTATATTGATTGTGGCACATAATTTAGCGCCTCAGAACTGTCAAAACCTTGCCCTCATATTCATTTGTGTTTATTGTTTGCAGAAATTTTTTATTCTTTCTGCTTCAAGGCCACGAGCAGATGTAGCTACTTGCATCCATGCCTTGCAAGAAACGTTTTCCAAGACACGAATTGGCGGTATGTAACACTTTTCTATAAGACTTTAGTTTCTAACTAGAATTATGTAGTGCTTCTTTCTGTCCAAGGGAACCATTTACACAAGTATCTTACCGTTCTGTCTAAGGAGCCTTTTGAAACATTTTAAAATTTTTGATTTCTCTGTAGTTATGGAGCTATGTTAAAATGGACTTTGGAAACTATGAAAATATTTGTTTGCATTAGCCTTCCTTTGTTTACTGTCTCCATTTATCTTTGTAAAAACAGATGGTCTACGAGTTTAGTCATTTTTCTTTAAGAGTAGTTTTAAATGGTTTTTTGTTTTAAATGCATGGTGGAATTAGAATTGGTTTTTTGAAGCTTTTTTTTTGAAAGGATTGCCAAACTGCCTATGTGATTAGAAGGATTAGTTTGCATTTAAACGTTATTTTGTTTTGTTTTATGATAGTGCTTTTCCTGGGTGATGCACTGTAAAAAAGTTTATAAACTTATGCAATATTCTTTGCTTCAATATTTTTATACCGTTTCAGGTTGCATTGAAGACATTAATTGTCATACATCGCCGCCCCTTCGAGAGGTCGATCCACGTTCGTGAAGAGCTTATCAATTTATGGCAGATCTACCATATGCTAAACTGGCCTACTTTAAGATGATCTCTAGTGCCAGGAGTACTAAATGACATTTTATTTACTAGTTTGTCCACTTTTATAGCTGTATTAGACATTCTAACTCTGAACTATAATACTATTTACTCTTATCTTGTTCAGCTTGGATTTTTTTCTGCTTGGATACGCACTTATGCTTTATATTTTAGAGAGAGACTTGAATGTTTCCGAGTGCTGAAGCTATGATTGTGGAGACAGATCCTCCGGTTTATGTTAATTCCAATTAGCTACTCTTGGCTTATTTGCGAGGTTTTATCCAAAATTTTTATTTCTTTAAAACTTAAATGTAATTTGCTGCGAAGGAAACTGTGTTAAACTTCATAACTACCGTGTAAGTTCCAATTTAAGGTTTTCCTCCTTTTTCTCCTGCGAAGGACTCTTGAGGAAGTTAGATTGTGAAGTAGATCTATCACCTTAGAAAACTCTAAAGGAGAGAAAGTGAATTTCAAAACCATAGTTAATCCCCCTTGGAAAGGAGCCCTAGTGCACCACATGGAAGTTTCCGAACTACAGAAGGTTACCTATTGCTAGAGAATATCCAGATATCTTCCAGAAGAGTGACAGGCATGCCACGCATAGGGACATGGAACATTGATTTATGTAATTGAAACTTATCATGAGAATGAGATTACAAGTGCCATGTTGCCAACGGTATTCTTTCTAACTTTCTGAAAATTCTGGTCTCTGCAGAAAACTCGGGATCTTGAAACTGTGATTTGCTTGATCATCTGCCAGCATTACAGCAACTTCTTTTCGGCTCCTTGCTTGCCAGTAATTAGTTTTGCCTACATATGATTTGAAATTTCACCACATTCCATCTTCATGTTCCACTGACAGGTTAAATTTGAATTACTGAATATTATTTTTGTAGCCACAAGGGGCATCATCTTACAATGTCATAATCCAGCACGCACTTTCAATGTAAGTAGCATGAGTTAGCATGCTTGTTTCATTTTTAGTGCACAACATGATGGTCTTGGCATGAATGCTGACTTTGCTTGTGCATTACTGGAAGGTTGCTCTGGAAATGTTAAGATCTACACTGCTATTAGTGATGGTACAATTAATCTGGTTGACAAGGTGAGTTTTCTTATTATTATTCTAGTCATTCCAGATAAGTTTGTAAAATCTGCTATTCGCTAGCGATATTTCTTACTTTTCTCATCTAACCTACGGATTATTCTCTATTACAGTTCTTTGAGATGCAAAGAAGTGATGCTGTTAGGGCACTTGATATATACAAAAGAGCAACTAACCAGGTGAAGTTCTGTCCTCTACTGTTGATCCATTAATGAATTTGTTCAGTGGATTATTTTCACTTGATGTAGCAATAAAAAATCAAGGTTCTTTCTTAAGTTTAATTAATTAAGGACTTGGGTATGTGTTAGGGCTCAAAACTTAGAAGCTGATCGATTGAAGAATGTATGAGATAATTCACTTAATTGCTGTGAATAGATCAAATCTATTTACACTATTATGTTGTTTTATCCCTGACCAGTTTTTCCCCCTTCAATGTTTGATTCATGACAAAGTGATAAAAAACAGTAGGACAGAGGCAGATAACAATCCATCTGAGCATCTTGCTTTCCTCCATGGTCTCTCCTTTGATCGAGGATTAGCTATGTGCACTTTTAAGCAACCCTGTCTCTAATTAAAATTTAGGTATCATATCTGTGATGGATATGAAATTAAACTTAGAGCACAAGGTTTTTTTTTTTCACTTCAGCATCATCAGCTCTGTTGATGTTGATCTGTCTAAAACAGAAGTTCTGAACCACTGATATTAATCGTTGAATTATGTTGAAATAAGAACATTTAGGGCACTGTTGCTGCTTCACCTTTTAATTTCTTAAATTTATTGCACAGGCTGAAAGACTATCAGAGTTTTATGAAGTGTGTAAAACGATACACATTGGGCGTGGTGAGAAGTTCTTAAAAATCGAACAGGTCTGACAGATATTCGATTTGCATGTATTTGTTGTTTGTTTTCCATTTTAGCAAGCTACTGATTATACTGAAACTTCTGCAGCCTCCAGCTTCATTCTTAGTAACCATGGAGGAATATGTGACAGAAGCTCCCACTGTAGCTCAAAAAGATAAGGTTCGAGAAATGTTGAAACTTGCTGATGTTTAGAGCTCAAATTAATGTGTTGATTGATTGTATCAGTACATTATCAATCGAGAAGAAGATGAATCTAGTTAGAACCATCTTATGCATGATTTTCTGCTCTTCAGGCTCCTTATTGAGTTTGCTTATCACACATCTTATCTGTGTTTAGGTACTGGCAATCGAATACAAGAAAGAGGCAGAGGAGGAAGAAAAGCCGGCATCGCCTCCTCCCGCTCCAGAGCCAGAACCAGAACAAGAACCAGAGCCAGAGCCTGAACCAGTAAAAGAGGAAGCACCTAAAGAGGAGCCAACAGATTTGCTGGTAACATTCTGTACTACTCACAAGAGGCCACTAATCCTGCATTGTCATGCTAATAACTCAATTTCTCTGCAGGGTCTGAACGAACCGAACCCTGCCGCAGCCGAGATAGAGGAGAAGAATGCTTTAGCCCTTGCCATTGTTCCGATAGGTAAAATTCCCCACGAACGAAAACCGTTCAATTCTTTTGTCTCCACTAGAAGTTGATCGGTTGTAAGACATGCTTCTTTACTGTTCTTGCTTTTCTGTGGCAGATGATGTACCTAAAGTTGCACCTGCTCAAAATGGAGTCACTGGCTGGGAGCTGGCCCTTGTCACCACACCAGCTCAAACGAAACTGCTATTACTTCAAGCAAGAAGCTGGTACTGAACCTGAACATTTTACCTTGACATGTAGCGAAATTCCAGATAGACGCAGCAACACTAGCATCATCCTTAGCTTGAAATGCCAGCGAATTTTCAGATAAATGCAGCAACAGTAGCATCATTCTTACCTTGAAATGCAGCAAATTTTCAGACAGATGAAGCAACAGTAGCATCATTCTTACCTTGAAATGCAGCAAAATTTCAGATAAATGCAGCAACAGTAGCATCATTTTTAACTTGAAATGCAACAAAATTTTCAGACAGATGAAGCAGCACTAGCATCATTCTTAATTTGAAATGCAGCAAAATTTCAGACAGATGCAGCAACAACAAAAGCTAACCATCTCTGAAACTCTGAAATCTTTCTTCAGGCTGGTGGACTGGACTTGCTCACGCTCGACAGCCTGTACGACGACGCGAACCGGAGAGCGAGCCAGCCGACGAGCTACAACCCATGGGATGTCAACCCCGGCGTCGCCGGCGCCGGCGCCGCCCCGATGATGCAGCAGCCGATGATGCACGACCCGTTCTACGCCTCCAGCGCTACGCGGCGCCGCACAACGTGCAGATGGCCGCCATGGCGCAGCAGCAGCAGGCCTTCATGCTCCAGCAGCAGATGATGATGGCCGCCGCCGCCGCCGCTGCCGCGGCGCCCCCGCCTCAGGTGTTCCACCACCACCACCAGCAGAGCAGCATCTCCAGACCAACCCGGCGAACCCGTTCGGCAACCCGTTCGCCGCCGCCGCAGCCGCCCACCACCCTTACGGCGCCGCCGCCGCCGCCGGCAACGGCTACACGGGGCTCATATGATGATCATCATCCAGCTCCGGCGATGTCGGTCGTCGTCGCACTACTTCCAATGTCGATTCTTTTTTGGCTCGAAAAATTTGTAGCTTTCTCTCATTGTTGATGGTTTGTAGCACACACAGGTAGAAGAAGAAGAAGAATTCGGTGGTGTTCGTCCGATTCGGACACGTCACACGTAGGTGCTTGGGGTAATGTATGTACGTATGCATGTATGTATATGGTATGGGTATTTTTGGTATTTCTTCATGTGCAGGTGGTGATTCGGGATAAGATTAATTATTGGATATTCATGGACATTGATCGAGTACGATTACATAATAATCAAAATGTGTCAATTCTTTGTAGTGTAACAATACTAGCAGTACCTATTCGTGTTATACTAGTAGTATCTCCTTCGGCAAATACCATCACTATTGACCAAGACAAAACACAACATAAATGCAAACGCACACTGCAGATACAACTGATGAATACGTCATCTACTATTAAAAAAATAATTAACTGTAAATATAAATACTCGAATACTCGTGTGGAGCTTAGGGCCTGTTTAGCACTCCAACGGTTGAAGCAGATGGATTCACTGGTTCAACCAAAAATTCCTAACCAATGGAGCTCACTTCTCATCTTGTACAAATTTGTACTAGCCTGTACAACAAAAGCTGACCCGTGACAAGATAGCGACACGATCTGCGGTCAGCTAGCAGTAGAAAACATGTTCAGAACCTAGTACACTATACATAAACTATAATTATCGTACTCCATCCGTCTCATTTTCAGTGCCCGCTATTATTTACGTTTCCAACTTTAATTATCTGTTTTATTTATTTTTTTTAAAAAAAAGTTTAAAACATAAGACACGTATAAAGTACTATTCATATTTTATCATCTCATAACAACAAAAAATACTAATTATAAATTTTTTTCAAATAAAATGAGCGATCAAAGTTGGATACGGAACTTATATTTGTACTAAAATGGGACGGAGGGATACCTACTACACATTTGTGTACATTTGTACCACACATATGTAGCGTTTCACGAGAAAGTTGTGTACGCCGCTGACTTTGGTATGCCAAACGTACAGCATCCATCCCCGTACCTGAAACCATGTTCCTGTCAGAGTCAGCCGCCGATTGACGGTCTCTGCACCACGTGGACGACGTGCCCGTCACGTCGTACGCGACACCCCCCTCGACGGCGACACGGCCACCCACAACCACCTCCACCACCGTAGTCCGTAGTCATCATCATGCCGTCACATACGCGGCCACGCCGCCGTGTGGCCCTTTCCCCTCGCGGCGAGAGCGGCCGGGCGCCCTGGCCGGCACGTTTGCTGTGCGCGCGCGGGCACCGCCACGGCGCACCCGAAACCGAAAGCAACCCACGCCTCGCCACGGTTTCGTCGATAAAATTAGGTCTGTTTATTTCCATACAAAAAATTTTCACTCCGTCATATCGAATGTTTAGACGTATGTATAAATAAAGTAATTAGATATGAAAAAAAAAACTGTTTCCTCCTTTTAAAATGTAAAACTTTCTAGCATTGCTCACATTTATATAGATACTACTACCTCCGTGCCATAAAAAATAAATTTTTTAATAGCTTTAAACCTTTGTTCATAAAAATTGTATTCTACTATGTGGGACCCAATTAAACTGATTACAATTGTATCTTTCTTTCCTTCCATCTTATTCTACCTTGTCTGAATTCCTTTTAATAGTTTATTATGGAATGTGTGCCTATATGGAATGTGTGCATGTACTGTGTTCATAAATAGGTTATTTTAAGTCATTTGCTATCCTAATATATGTCCCCTTAATATCTTAGAAATTCATTTTTTTTATGGACGGAGGTATAATGAATTCGTATATAATGTATTATTATACAGATTCATTAGTCATCTATAGTGAATTGGCAATACTAGAAATTCCTTAATTGTGAAACAAGGAAGTAATTACACATAATTGCGTGTAAATTGGTGCGACAAATCTTTAAACCTAATTGCGCCAGCATGATTTGATAATGTGGTACTACCGTAAACTTTACTAACAAACTGATTAATTTAGGCTTAATAATTCATCTCGTAGTTTCCAGACGAATCTATAAATTGTTTTGTTTTATTAGTCTAACGTTTATACTTAATTGTGTTTTGTATTCGATGTGGTACGGCAAAAATTTTCGTTTGCGAACTAAACATGCTCTTAGGCTATTTCCTAACTTTCTTGGACACATTTCTTTTTTTTTCGGCTGCATATCATGACGGTCAAAACTTGTTGTTAGGCCGGTGTGGCGCCTTCTGCGGCGAGAGCGGGGGCCTGGCGTTACGTGCGGAGGTATTGGCTGCCAACATCAAGAACAACACGAACACTTTAATACCAAATAATATAAACTTTCATATAATATAAGTATAATTTGTAATATAAATTTTAATATAATTCTAAAGCAGTTAGATTACTTCAAGTTTTAATTAGCAAAACGGGGGAAGAAAAAAAACTAACGAGTAAAGGGGATTTTTGGTCTCCGAACTTCCTTCGCGAAAGGTTACATACAAATTATGTACTCCCCTGTCAGATACACGGTGCTTCTAATTCTCTTCTCATATTGTTATTTTTAAAACTAATAAGAATTTGTATAACAATTAATATTATATTATTTAGTATTTTTTTTAAAAATTATGGAATAGAGAGTCCATAAGAGAGTCCGACTTGTTTTCTCTCTTTTTTGGGCAAGTCGATCATTGCATTTCCGCCCCACCCCCCCAACCCGCAATTGTCAAATAAAGGAGAAAAACCGCTCCTTCCGCCGCCGCCGCCGCGCAGAGTCCCCTCTTCGCGCCGCCGTCGCCGGAGCGGCACGCCACGCGCACGAAAACCGAAAGCTACCCGCTCGCCGGTTTCGTGATAAAGTTAGGTCTGTTTTTTCCATAACAAAAATTTTCACTGGCGTATACGATGATGTTGACGTATGTATAAATAGTAATAGATATGAAAAAAAAACTGTTCCTCCGTTTTAAAATGTAAAACTTTCTAGCATTCTCACATTTATATAGATACTACTACCTCCGTCCCATAAAAAATAAATTTATAGCTTTAAACCTTTGTCCCATAAAAATTGTATTTCTACTAATGTGGGACCCAATAAACTGATTACATGTAATCTTCTTTCCTTCCATCTTATTTCTAACCATTGTCATACATTCCTTTATCAAGTTTATATATGGAATGTTGCTATATGGAATGTGTGCATGTACTGTGTTCATTAAATAGGGTTATTTTAGTCATTTGCCTATCCTAATAATATGTCCTTAATTCTTTAGAAATTCAATTTTTATGGACGGAGGTAGTAATGAATCTGTATATGAATGTATTATATATACAGATTCATTAGCATCTATATGAATGTGGGCAATACTAGAAATTCTTACATTGTGAAACGAAGAAGTAATTACACATATTGCGTGTAAATTGTGCGACAAATCTTTTAAACCTAATTGCGCCATGATTTGATAATGTGGTACTACCGTAAACATTACTAACAACTGATTAATTAGGCTTAATAAATTCATCTCGTAGTTTCCAGACGAAATCTATAAATTGTTTTGTTATTAGTCTACGTTTAATACTTCAAATTGTGTTTGTATATCCGATGTGGTACGCCAAAAATTTTCGTTTGCGAACTAAACATGCCCTTAGGCTATTTCCCTAACTTTCTTGACCCACATTTCTTTTTTTTCGCATGCTTTTCAAACTACTAAACATTGTGTTTTTTAAAAAAATTCTATACAAAAGTTGCCTTTAAAAATCGTATTAATCCATTTTTTAGAAAAACAAATACTTAATTAATCAGTGTTAATAAGTCGCTCCGATTTACGTGCGGAGTATTGGCTCCCAACATCAAGAACAAACACGACCTTAAATCCAAATACTATACTTTCATATAAATATAAGTAAATGTATATAAATTTTAATATAATTCTAAGCAGTTAGATTACTTCAGTTTTATACAAACGGGGAAGAAAAAAAACTAACACGTAAGGGGATTTGGTCCTCCGAACTTCACTTCGCGAAAGGTTACATACAAATTATGTACTCCCTGTCTAGATACACGGTGCTTCTAATTCTCTCTCATATTGCTATATTTTTAAAACTAATAAGAACTTTGTAATAACATTATAATTATATTATAGTAGTATTTTTTTAAAAAATTATGGATATAGAGAGTCCCATAGAGAGTCCGACTTGTTTCTCTCTCTTTTGGGCAAGTCGCAATCATGCCTTGTCCCGCACCCCACCCCCACCCCAACCCGCAAGCAAATAAAGGAGGAAAAACCCGCTCTTCCGCCGCCCCGCCGCCGCAGAGTCCCTCTTCCGCCGCCGCCGTCGCCGGAGCCCTAACCCTAGGCGGAGGATGGCGCGGGGGTCCGCGGCGTCCGGGACGACCTCACCGAGCTAGGCCGCCACATCCTCGACATCGCCTGCTTCCTCCACCGCTCCTCGCCCCGCCCACCTCACCGTCGACTCCCGCCCGCCACCCCCACCCACCGCCACCACCACCACCGCCGCTCCCCTTCCCGCGCCGCCACGCCGCCCTCCCCCTCCATCCTCGCCGCATCCTCGCCGACCTCGCCGAGATCGGCGGCTCCTTCACCGGTGGCTTCGCCCGCCCGCCGCCCTCCCCGAACCTGCCTTCTCCTCCGCCTCCGCCTCCGCTTCCGCCACCACCGCGGAGTCCCCGCGCGCCGCTTCCTCCACGGCCTCCTCTCCTTCCCCTCCCCCTGCTGCCGCTGCCGCTGCTGATGTCGCTGATGACGTCGTCGGGGCGCGCAGGCCCTTGCGGCGCGCCCGAGGCGTGGATTGACTTCCCGTGCTCGGCCTCGATGAGAGTAATGCTCGATTATCTATATACTTATGCTTTGCTAATTATGCATCCATCACGCACTGATTGCACCCCTGGTTTCGTGTAGATGTGTTGGAAGTCGAGATGAGTGTAAAAAGTTGCTGATTCGGGATATATATTGGATTTCATGCTTGTGATTCTAGTGAAATTATGAGGCAAAAGTACTTCTCTTAGGAATTCATCTAGGATTATCTGAGGTTAGTATAAAGTTATGGTGTGGGGAATTATTGGGCCAAATTGAAAGAAATCAATTGCTCTACTCATCGAAGAGCATTCATTGCCATTATTAGAAAGTACAGAGTGTGGCAAGGCAAAGAAATTATTTGAGTTGCTCAAATTTATAGCTAGGCAAAGAATAAACTAGATGCTTCATTATGGATTTGATGAATGGTTTAATGATAATAGCTATAACAGGGACATCCAATATAGCAGCAGGTATTACTTAATAAATGTTTATGTGGAAATACTGAGAGGTAAACATATCTTGTTTGTGCCGTGCTTTTTGCTGGTTCAGTTTCTAGCCATTGTTGCATTCACTTCTTAGGATCACTGAAGTTTTACAGAACCATACTGTAACTTTTGAAGATTTCAATTATGCTTTTGGAATCAGGATGTCTTTGAGTTGTTTTACTGAGCTCATCTTAGGAGAATCATTTGTGGCTGTTTTACTGAGTCTGTCTAAATGCCATACTTATTTACTGATTTTGCAATTCACAGATTCTATAATCTCCGATATCCAAAGGGATCATATGGAAGCCATTGAAAAACTTGTACCTGACTTAGCATCTCTGAGAGCTAGGCTCTGCCCTTCTTACATGGATATTGATGTATTCTGGAAGATCTACTTTACGCTGCTTGAGTCGAACCTTACTGAACATACTTCAGAGGTAAGTCTAGTAATTTATGCTTTTTTAGAAGTATACGCTACCTCTTATATTGTTTTATGTACCTGTGGTGTGACTTATTTTTTGTTGTATGCATTCCGAGTTTCCGATATTATATAATCTTGTGTGAATCACAATGGTTGCACCATTGCACCACATCGTGAATTAGAAAGTGAACATTTTCTAGCAGGATAGTCTTGTCTGAATCGCAATGGTTACACACACCATTGCACCAATGGTCTTGTCTCAATCATACTAGGAGTCTAGGACTTAAACTTGGGAACCATGGTATTATTGAGAAACCATACAATGCTAGCAGGATAGTTGATGCATGCTGAGAGCCTGAGACAATTTCTTCCGTAAACAGGCAACAGCTCAGAGATGTGGACCAGACATTAGTGTCATTTCAATTTAGTTCTGGATTTCTAATCTTGGTAGTCATTCAGATACAATGGGAACAGATAGAAACTTGGATATAATCAGGGAATGCATTTTTTTCTTCGTGTTACTGCTTTCTTCACATGGTCTTAACATAAATGAGCATCATCTCCAATTGACAAGCAGCACATAATTGAGCTGGATTCTATAAAATTCTTGGGTGTTATTGTTGAAACATGATCATTGAAATTAGGTGGAATACTAGAGTATGAATTCGCTTTAGAATCTACATATCTCAGACTTGCGAATATGTTAGTGTTAAGCTGCACAAATCAATAAATCATGCACACTTTCACCGGTTGGTTGTAGGCATCAGGACACATCTGTATCTCACTATCTTGTATGAAATATAGCTTGTGTAATTGTGTTAGTTTTAAGCATCCCCTGGAGGCTTTCTACTCATCTTACAGTGAGGTGCTCCATTTGGATATAGTAACTATGATTTGGGTGTTAAGCGGCAAAAGCAATATGCTGAGCTTTGTTTGCAGATATGGTACTATTTTGCTTATTTATCGTGACCACCTGTACTTGCAGGTAGATGAGAATGAACCAGGTTCTGTTCATCACGTCAATGAGATAGAGTCTGATTCTGCGCCTAATGTTTGTGAGATTGAAAGTGTGAAAAGCACTCAAGAGGGTTATCAATCGCCAGATGATCGTGTTTGATAAAAACAAGATCCAATCAAAGCATTGACCAATGGGTGTTTGCAAAGTCAAAATCTGAGCAAAGCATGGATCAGTGGTCCGAAATACCTTCGGATGTGGAATCTTCTAGAGATGGTAGAAGATACATTAGCGGTGAGGAGCTTAGCGACGCTGACAGTGCCCATATTGTTGTCATGGACAAATACATGGATTCACTTCTGTCAGATCGGAGGAGCCTCCACTATGCTAGCTCCTCAGTCCGGCGGGATTCAGTAAGAAGAAAACCTGCATCTTCTACTGACTATAGCCACCGGCCTCCACAACCAACTCCACCTGCTTCACTATCCAAGAAGGAATCATGGATGTCATTGAGGATTCAGAGTTTGAGATACTTGACAGTTATAACAGAGATCCCTGGGATCTCTCTGGCTGTTTATCCTTTTTATTATTTCTCTCTATTCCCTTACCCTTCACCTGCTTGTAAATGACGACCTTCAGGTGGTGTCAGTGTTGTGGGCAAATTTCTCTCTACCATTATATTATTACAGTGTGCATATCACTATGTAAGTTGGTATATCCCCTCATTCCATATGGTGTAACATAAAGAAAACTGTGATGGATCATCTGCCAAGAGTGAGACTTTGGGTAAGTCTCCCACTGTACAAAATTCTGTCTCACATGTGGCTTCTGTGCTGGGTTTCAGAAAGTTCTGTGCAGATTGCAGAGAATGCTAGGCCTCCTTCTGACCGCATGAATTTTGTATAACCTTTTCTTTTCATCAGCATCGATTCGATTTAATTTCTACAAACCTTGAAAAAGGAATTCATGTCCACTGAAGGAGGCCTTAAACCTTTGCACCTAATGCCAGAATCCAGAACAAAAGCGTGTGCACGCGAGAAACAAGCTTTGTTTGATTCCATGGTTAACCTAGACTAGCATGTATTGTCACGTTGCTAGGCTGCGACGACGTCGGAAGGGTTTCCCTTACCGTTTTCGGTGCGGTTACCGGACCCTGCGATAACCGCGAGATGTACTATGGTTTCAAAAATGAAAATTTATGTAATCGCATGGTAACTGTGCGGTTTTTTAAACCCTAGGCTGGATTGGACGCTGTGAGAATGCCCTGCGCAGCTGCCTCGCCGCTGCTGGCTTCTTGTTCTTCGTCGCCCGACAGCTGCATTTGGGCATGAAACGCCGTGTTCTTCGTGGACTGGATTCAGTGGCGGAATTAGAAAAAATTTTGAGCCTGAACTAATCTTCACTATAACTATTATTTATTATAGAAATTTCATCATCAATTTATTTAAAAAATATTATAATTTAATGAAGTTTCACATGCGAGCCCGAACAGTTGCCCGGGCTAGCCGGGTGGTGGCTCCACCCCTCGAAGCCTCGAAGCTCCAGTCACGAGTCTCGAGACGCAACGAACGTTGCGAGAGAGACCGAGTTGGCCGGCCAGGAGCGGAGAGGGGACCACAACTTAATTACACATTCCCACGTCATCGGTTTTTACTAAAAACATCTCTTGTTTGTGAAAACTACCCATGCGCTGCAAGGAATTAAAAACAAATCACATTATTACTTTATCAAAAGTTAATTGAAAAAACATATGTTATTGATTATGGAATTCATGTAAAATGGTCATGATGGCTTAAAATCCCATATATTTGCCCTCCACAGGTGACTATTTGGGATGGATGTAGTATATCCAACTAAAATAAGATTTGAATTTTCAAGGTTAATTATTTGTACAATAATCCTCCTCATCAACTAAACTCATAAACAGTCACGTCTAGATTTGTTTTACTTGATAGTGGATGCGTCCTCTTAGGTGTTTTTTTTTTTGGATGGAGTGAGTAACTTTATAAAATTTATGCATAAAAGGAGAGAGTGAGGCTGAAGCATTGACCGAAACAACTCTTCCAATAACTTTGATCAAGCCTGAAATCGTGGCTCTGGATGAACGGTAGAGTGTTACCAAGTATATGCAACATCTATAATAGATACACTTAAAAGGAAGAAAAAACAGTATTTGTCACATTTTTTTCCAATCGTGTAAAAGTGACAATATGCGACCACATAAATCATGAGTAGGTGCTGGTGACACCTTTGAATCTTTGAAAAGAAGTATTGTAAATAAAATTGTAACAACACACACAAAACCACTAAAAAAACGCGCTGTACTATGTATAAATGTTGAAGATGTGAATGTTAGATTATAATCAAATCGATATTACTCCCTTCTCCATAATATAAGGATTTTGTTGGATGTGATGGAGTACTACGAATCCTCAACAAAAATCCCCTGTATATTATGGCGGAGGAAATTATACAATTAAATATATTCCCCTCTATTAAAAAAAAGCTAACTTAGAAAGGAATAAACCCCTCCTCCTAGTACAATAAATCTAAACCAGTACGTCAGATTGTTTTACTAGACTAGGTGGATGCGTCCTCTTAGTGTTTTTTTTTGATGAGTGAGTACTTTATCAAAATTTAATCATAAAAGGAGAGATGAGCTGAAGCTATTGACCGAAAACAATCTCTTCAATACTTGATCAAAGCTGAATCGTGCTCGATGAAACGGCGTAGAGTACCAAGTATTATGCAAAAGCTATAACCGACTTCTACACTTAAAAGAAGACAGAAAAAAACCAGTACATTTTTGTCACATATTTTGTTCCAATCTTGTAAGTCTTCAGTCATGAGCATAGACGAACTGTTGGGTATCAGAGGTTTTGCAATGGCCATGGCGGCCTTCGAGCGGGGACAATGGCACAACTCCTACCGCGTTCCGGAGCCAAAAATATGCAACTCCGACTTGGCCAGGCAAGGCGGTAAGGCAGGCGGATCCATGAAACAAAATTTGGAATTCAATTCATAGTTTTCAACCTCTTAATTTCTAGAGACTTTTTAGCTTATCATTTATAGTAAAAAAATCGAGGGGTGCTCGGAGTATCCATGGGTCTGTGGGTGGTCCCCCCTACACCACGTTGGATGCTGCCCTGGGTACAGGCACCTCGTCGGCGGCCGAGCTTGACCGCCTTCCGAGCCTCCGAGGGCTCGGGGGCCCTAAATTTTTTTGCAAATAATGGCAGAATCATGTTTACAAATTCGCTTGAATTTCCATCAAACATCATTAGCTCCTCTCAGAGCTAGGTTTTATGTAAATTTGAAAATTCTATCCTTGAACCACTTGCTTTGGTCAAATTTCAAAGATAGTTCACTTTCAACCCCTTACATTCTTGCTTCTTCTTCTCTCCACCCGTGTTCTCTCCTCTCCGGCTCCGGTGCGCGCCGCCGCGCATCCACTCTTCGCTTGCGAGCTTGCCCTCAATCGCCTCGACCGCCTCTCCCCATCTCGCATCTCGTCCCCTTCACCTCGCCAGCTCCTCCGCGGGTGGCCGCCTCCGCGCCCGGCGTCGGGCTCTCGCCTCGTTCCCTCCTCCAGCTCAGGCGTAGCCCAGCGGAGACGCCACGTGGTTCGCCGCCTTGCGGCCCATTGAGAAATCGATTCAAAAAGATCAGCTGACAGACCTCGCGCGCGTGCACGCCGCGAGACAAGGATAACCTGGAGCAGGGCCACGTAGCTCGCCGTCGACGCGGACGTAGGCCGGCTTGGACGCCTGAAAAAGGCCCCCCTTCGCGCTCCCGTGGCCGTGACGGGCCGCCTGCAGAAGTGCTCGCGCTTCCAGCACTCGTGTCCGTCGTCCGTGGCGTCCAGCTTCTTGAGCCCGGCGGGTGGTAGGCACCGGGTACGGCGCCGGCCACGCCGCCGCGTGCCGGATGGGTCCTCTCTGCAATGGCGTGTCGTCCACATCTTCTCTTCTTCTCCAAGATGACGAGGTGCGGCGACGCCGGTCCCGTCCAAAGTCAGGCTCGTCTTCCACATCACTCTCTGCGGCCGGCCGGATGGGGTGCTTCTCTCCGGCGCGGCTCCTCATCATGGCATTTTTGCCGACGCGTACGCCGTTCGGATTTTGGAGAAGTTGCCACGGCGGTGGCGCGGCGATGTTCTTGGCAGCGGCGATGGAGCTTGTACGTTGTGAGATAATCAAGAGCTACCGGAAGCAAGCATCAGCAGCTTGGCCACATGTCTTCTCCGCGGTGGTGAGCACGGAGGAAAGTTGGCGTGCTTGCGAGGCTTCCACTCACGGGGCACGGCATGGCGCGGGACGGAGACGAGGATGAACTGCTCCTTCCCCACGGGTTCATCGGTCACGTGCACAGGCGGGTGAAGAGCGAGCCGGTGGAAGGCGGGCCTCTGGCGCAGGAGGAGTACCATGCCCCGGGCGGGCACGATCGCGTGAAGAAGTGCCGGACACGGTTCAGCGGCGGCGGGGGCAGAGCGCGGCGAAAGCGGCGAGGAGGCGCCACGCGTTTGGGCGTGAGCTGGCTCGGCGCGACAACGAGTGGGGAGCACCGCGGGCGAAGAACGGTTGCAGCGGAAGCCGATAGCCTTCTCCATCGGCCGCGAGTACACGAACGCCGCACCGGGCGGCGGCGGGCGCAGCCGGGGAGGCGTTCGCCGGCGAGGAGCGGCAGTGAATCGCGCGGGATGGAGGCACCTCGTGGTGATGTCTCAGCGTCTGCCGTGCGCAGCCAGACGACGAGGAAATCGCGGTAGAGGCATGGCAATGACGAGCTGTGGGTTGGGCTTCGCCGGAAATAGTATTTGTACGATGGTATTTTGTAACGCGTTTTTTCGATGGTATCTTGCATGTTCGATGGTTTTTGTCGCTTTTTTATTTTCATAAAAAATAGGGTGCGTAAAATATTAATCCCGAGAATGACAATACATAAGTAAAATTAAGTGATGTAATTATCAGAGTTCGCCACGGGGTGGCGCGCGATTTTCTTGGAGCGGCGATGGAGCTGTATTGGTGATCAATCAACGAGCTACCGCGAGCAAGCAGGCCTTGGCACATGTCCTTTCTCTCCGCGTGGTGGAGCACCGAGGAATTGGCGGTGCTTGCGGAGGCTTCCCCCTCACGGGGCACGGCATGGGCCGGCGACGAGCCAGGATGAATTGCTCTTCCACCACGGGTTCATCGCACGTTGCCCACAACAGGCGGGTGAAGACGAGCCGGTGGAGGCGGACCTCTGGCGCGGAAGGAGTAACCATGCCCGGGGGGGGGGGGGGCCCGGGCGCAAACCCCGATCGCCGTGAGAAGTGCCGACACGGTCAGCGGCGGGGGGATAAGAGCGGGCGGGAAGCCGGCGAGGAAGGCGCCAAGCGTTGGCGTGAGTGGGCTCGGCGCGACACGAAGTGGGCGAGCACCGCGGCGAGAAGGTTGCAGCGGAAGCGCATCAGCCCTTCTCATCGCCGCGAACGTCAACGAACGCCGCACCGGCGGACGGCGGCGCTGCAGGCCGGGAGGTTCGCCGGCGAGGAGCGCAGTGAAATCGGCGGTATGGAGCACTTCGTGTGATTCTCAGCTGGGCGTCCGCCGTGGCGCAGCCGACGAGAGGAGCGGTAGAGGATGGCATGACGGCTGTGGTTGGGCTTCGCAAGGAAAAGTATTTTGTACATGGATTTTGTACGCTTTTTCGATGGTATTTCGCCTGTCGACTGGTATTTGTACGCTTTTTTATTTTATAAAAAATAGGTGTGCGTCAAAATATTAATCCCGAGAATGACAATACAATAGTAAATTAGTGATTAATTATCATAATGGTACCAATCTGGCGTACAATGAGGTATAATTGTATGAATGTTTAACGTGACACGTGCGTGCTGCACAAGTGTACAGGCGCGTACTAACTCATGTGTATATTATTTTTAATGATGTATTTCGGCCAGGATAGATATAAGAATAATATGCATGGATAGAATGGTGAATAAATGGCGCACAGTATAAGCGATATCAACTGAGAAAAGAAAAGAAAGGACGGTTTGGAATTGATTTGGAGCATGCAAATGTAGTATCATCATTAGAGGGCAATAAGCACGTATTTGTTTGGCAGTTGATTTTTTATCGATGCTATCATGAAACCATGGACACGCACAGTATGCTTAGAACAGAATTGCTCTGACAGGAGAATTCACACATGTACAGATTCATGTATTACGAATACGAGGAAAATGACCTCTGTAATCATTCCAAATGGAAGGAGATTCGACCGGTGGTAACTCGGATGGAATCATGCTGAATAAGGATCCTCTGTTAATTGGAAGAATCACAAGAGCAATATGAAAGAAATTCTAATCGCTAAATGGCAATTGGCTGATCACGCCATGCATGATCGAGCATGCCCGACTGGCTGGAACCGCTTTTCTTCACTATGAAAAGGCCATGCCATTTCATAGACACGGAAGAACACACACAGACAGAACACACCAAAAGTACAGAGAGAAGAGAACGCACCATTTTGGCCGAGAATCTCGCGTCCGGCGGGAACACTGCGCTTCGGCGGGGTGACTTGGCCGCAGTGCTCGGCGTCCGGCGAGGAGGCGTTCGCTGAAGGAGGCGCGCGGCAGGAGGAGACGATCGCCGGAGCATGTCTCAGCCATTGGCCCATGGGTAAAAGCTTATTAGCTTTGCCTTTTGTCTTTTTCTTGTTTTCTGTTCAGTATGTAATGCATTGCCAAGCAGGCGACGAGGGACACTATACAGAAAGTGTTTTTTGCATCGGGCGGAACGATCTTCACATCGTTGGCCGGCCCGCATAAGCGCGAATGTCTGGCAAAGATGACCATTTGGCGCATGCGGCCGTCGCAGCGCCATGCGAAGATCGATCTTTGCGCTATGCGGTCA
>JAJSRW010003102.1:0-22889 GCA_022414725.1 Microglena sp. YARC | reverse complement strand
AAAGAGAGAGTGAGACGACCTGGAAGTCTGAAGTACTGCGGCGACTGAGCTGCTCTGCTTGCATTTGATTGGTTTCTGGCTGCTTGCTTTGGCTTGCGCTGTCTGGATTAGTAGCCTAGGTAGGTGAAGGTGGTGTGTTGTTTGCCTAGGTTTGGCTTGGCCTTGCTTTTGCCATGATGGTGGCGGTGGGTCGGCCCCCTTGCTGCGTTTTGAACCAAGCGCTCCGCCCCTCTGGTTTCGCCGGGCCGTAGCCAAGGAAAGACAAGTTGTGGTGGGGGCCGGGTGGTGGTCAGGAAAAGCGCGACGCCGTGCCTCCCAGCCGTACAACCCGCCCAAGTTCGCGCCGACTTCGCCCATCGGCGCGTTTTCCCGGCGCAGTCACGGCACGGAAAGGGGAAAAGAAGGATAGAAAAGGGAAACCAAGGAAAGAGAAGGGCAATCAGGCATTTTTAGAAAAATTTTCGTTCTTTTTAACTTAAAATAATAAATAATTCGACTAGTGTCCTAGGTAATTCAACAATTTTTGCAGTGTCCATAGCGTGTCACGTTTTCGGATGTCTTCCAGCCAATTCGCGTTTTTTGTGTGTTCTGTAGCAAATTTTGCCTAGGTGGAGAGTATAATAGTCACGGTTAAACAAAAAAGCTTTATTATTTTTTTTAACCATTATGACTTTCTCTGCGGTATTTGGTGTCTTCTCTTTTTCTGCTAGCTAAATAGAAGAAAGTAGTCACTGTGTGTAAAAAAAGTATCACAGGTGGATATAGTAGTGTGCCAAGTGGAGAGAAGCTAGGGATAATTAGATTATCGTGCAACGCGTTTGCACCGATTTTTCGTCTCTCTCTCTCTCTCGTCCAAATACACTGAGTCTGATGTAGATTTTTATGCTGCTTGATAGGCTTAAGATGTTGTTATAGATTTCAAAGTTTGGCTCCAAATTTTTGCATTTTTCCCATCACATCACCTGTCTACATACATTTTCAGTCACTCATTCAATTTACCAAAATCCAAAACTTTGGATGGAACTAAACCAGGCCTTACTATACTTGCTCTTAGAAGCTAGGATAAATAGAATGAATTGCGGCGGTCTAGGCTACTCACACCGGGCATTGCCAAATCAAAATGGAGTATTCGACTAAATTAAAATTGGATGAATGATCATTATAAACAACGAAGAAACGAGTAAACAATAGGACGATTTTTTGAAATTCACTCGAATTTTATTGTGCAAGTTCGCCGCAGGTTCAAAGCATGTTTAGTGGTGTTGAGTTAAATTCTCTGTTACAGGTGTGCGTTCTTATGTATAGATCTGTAAGTGCTTTTGGACAAACATACGGTTTCAAGAAGATCAGGAGGCGTACAGTATGATAGGCAGTTTATAAAAAAATCATTACCTCGTCATAATATTATATATCTACATTTAAATTTTTGTCCTAAGAAAGTTGTATTTCTGATAGATGGGAGGCACAATGGATGTGTATCCAATCTTCGTTTAATTTAAGTTTAAGTATGAAATTGTTTCCTCAACCTTCCCTTTTAATCAGTTTCTATAGATTTACTGCGTGTAGTTATTAGATAGGATTTTCGTGGGTAAATTGTGTTTGTTATTGGTTAATACTGTATAGAAATTTTCATAGGAAATTGCAATTTTATAGGACGGAGGTATATTGTTAAGATAAGGAATATATATTTACAGGTTCATTTTAAAAAGAACAACGTTAGTTTTACCAGTGAAGATGTAGTCATCTGCTTGCATGATGAACTTAATGTTTCCATACTTGGGTAACCCATCTCCCCGTGTTACCATCCATCTTTCTGCAACCCTCCATTCATAGCACATCGCATTTCCGTCGGAACATGAAACCATCATTCTTTTATTCCATTACACCTTGTTGCTACAAGATATGTGAATTAACTGTACAGAAAAACTAATGTACAGGCACCGTAGGGGAAGAAATATTTATCAGCTGCTTGACGTGATGTATCTACACAGATTTCACTGGTCCCGATCACGATCACGATAAATTGGCTGCGGCGTCCACTTGAAGTGCAAGTTCAGCTTTCCGGATTTAGCACCTTGCAAAACAAACTTCATCCTGAAACTCGGCCTTCGAGTATTACTCTTGTAAGTGTCAAGATGCATTCTCCCTATGTAATCCTGCAATTTGAATAAATAAGTTAGTGTGACAAGATCAGAAGAATAACAGGACTACAGGACCAGATACTAGGTAGAAGATTGGCATTAGAACTACAGTATTAGTACAACCACGAAGTTTGTGTAGATATGCAGCAATAACTAGGACAATGTTTAGTGACTGAGGCGCTATGAAAATGCACATGAATTCAACAAATGCCAACCAATATTATACTCCCTCCATCTACTTTTGATAGGCATATTTCCAAATCTGAAAATTTTATTTTTAATAGGTATATTTCAATCCAACAACCTATCCTATTAATTACTTTTCTCGGATTTAATGCGTGACTCCATTCTTCCACACAAGATTGGCTACATGGGCATCGAGAAATGTAAATATTAATGAATCGCTTGTTTACGATGAATGATTAGTAGCATGTTTAAATGGGATAATAAGTAGAATTACTTATCTTTGGTCTGTGTGCCAAGATAAAATATGATTATCAAAAGTAGATGGAGGGAGTAATGGTTAAAGATTAACGGAGCACTTATACAATGTTAACAAGAGGAGAGTAATTGAAACATAGTACAATGAAACAGTGTGGAAAAGTAAAAAAAGATACATTATACCTTTCCAAACGTATCATGATCCCATACTTCCACCATGAGTAAATCATGCAAGGCATCTTCAACAACAAAATCAAACGTCTGATTCCATATTGGATTCAGTGTCTCAGTTACAACCTGCAAACATAATCATGAGTATGGAAAAACAATATAACAAAACAGCCTCAAGAACAAAGCTACCATCACAAAAGAAAAGGTCCCAAGATAAAGAGAGAGAATAACCCTTGTCTTCTTTTTGGTTTCTCCCTTCTTCAGGTACAGGACTACAAATGGGTCAGCCTTGCCATCACATCCATTGGTGGCAAGTCCTCTGCTGAGATAACAGTTACTGATAGGACTCCTCTCATAATAACATTTTTCCTCTGGTTAACATCAAATCCGTTAGACTCGGTCTTGAGGACCTTCTCCAAAGAAGTTAACTGAATCTGATCTGCAAAAGGATTGGAAACCCCTTCCTGTTTACCAAAAGGGTAATACAGGAGCTCCAGGTGTACCTGTGTAATAAATCATTCAAAAGCTTCACCCCAAGGAATTTCCCAATTCTATCCAATTATTGCGAAAAGATAGACAAAGAGAAACATGATTATTTTAACATTGTTAGATTTGCTGACCCATTCGACAGGATCACAATATCACATTGTATAGTGATATCTCCAACTAAATATTGTAACATGTATCAGTTAAAGCGCAGCAACTGACCTGCCCGCGACGTTTCTTATCCGCTGGATTTCCAGGTCCTTGACAAGGTCCAACCAAACTTCTTTGACTTTTCCAGGTTGAAGATCAGACAAGTCCACTCTAGCACAGCCAATAAGCTCAGATGCCTGAGTCCTTCATCATCATAAATTTTCACAGTCAAGCGCTGGGTAGATGTGTCCTCGACCACAAATTCGTAGTGCTCATTCCAGATGGGGTTCAAATCATTATTCTGCAGAAGAACAAATACAATGATGTTCCCTTCAAAATAAATATAAGGATGTTTGGTTAGCAGAATTAATCAGATGAATGCATCACTTACTATTGTTTTTGCTTTTCTTTCATTTTATCTTGCAATGGCCGAATGTATAACACAGCAAAGGGTCAGACTTCCCCACAGATCCTTGTTCGTCAAGTCCCTAGCTTCCCACAAGTTTTACTTCTAATAGTCCAACTGGTTTTCAGCTCTAAGTCACTGAAAAGAGCAGGCATACTGTCAATATGTCTATTCCTTGGATAAACATTAGATTAACTCTGATACTGTCAAAGCTATGAATCACCTATAATCTCCAGGCACAATAGGTACAACTATGCGATTAGGCCATGTCAACTGATCCTCAATGGTATCACGTATCGTTCCCTGCATCGTTTAACAATGTAATTTGTGCACTATGTATTGAAGTATTAGTTGATATTGCAGGGGTTACTGATTACTGAACCTCAATTGCATCAGAAATTCCAGGAATTGCTGTCATCTCACCACCAATAACCTTGAGGGTAAAATCGACCTTGCTCTACAGTCGAATTAACAGAAATCATGCAACCTACTATGAACAATTCCAAGATCACAAGATTAAAAGAAACCATTGTACCTTCTCTCTCAAAGAACAGCAAAACAGCTCCAAAGCAAGGCAGTTCTGCAACCAGAGGCTTAAACACTAAGCGAAGTACTCCTGTGAATCCAATATTTTTCACCTAAATATAGGACAGACATTTTAAAATTAGTCTCTTGGAATTTTATACATGGTCACACACTGATCTAAGGAAAACTAGTCATATGACAAGATTAGTATAGCATATACATCATGATCTAAGGAACACTAGTTGTATGACAAAATACGTATAACATGACACAATAGTAAATGAAGCCTCAATTACCCTCTTCAGGTAATTATGTTTACCTTGTCCAGATCATAAATTGACACCAAAAGTCTCTACATCAGCCAAATGAATTAACATGAAAATATTATTTACAATCTTCATTTCTCTAGGCATAACCATATTTTTTTTTAAACATAAAATGGTCGACTCCCAATTCTCAAAATAACAAATGAGCAACTAAATGGAGTAGAAGCTGACAGTTATTATTCAGAAGCTCTTTTGTTAGGTTGAAATATTTAAAAAGAGGAAATTTGAAACTGAAAACATGCAAAACTAGTAATCACCTGAATCAGAGTAACAAATTTGTTTTTACAATTTCAAACTAGTCATAAAATTCCCAACTAAAATCACCAACAAATTTTTGTTTTATCAATCCTTAGTTCAATATACTCTACAATAGTAAAAGTTGTTCATTATCATTGCAAAATGTGATGCATAAAATCATGATGTTCTACGTATGTAGTACCTTATTATCACTCGCTCAGGTACTAGTTCTATTGAAAAACAATATCAGAAACAGCTGTCTTATTATTTGAGTTAACATAAAGCAACGGAGATGAGTTTGAATGTGGTTTCTTCTAGATGTTCAAAAGAAAAGAACACTAATAAATAAATTACAAAAAAAATGTTTCCAACTATATTTTGTTACAGCAGTTTTACATATAACCATTGGGTTTTGGTCCATGTTACAAAAATTACGAGTTACCTGCAACAGGAAGTGAGGATTCCAAGTGTTGTTTGAATGTCCAGTACTATATTTGGATTGCCATCCCATTGAACTCCAAGGTCCATAGTGATACCAAGAACTATCACTATCCAAATTGAAACTCCTGAAAAAGCACATTGTTAACATTAACTCAAAAGAAACAGGAAAAGCATCGTGTCATTGAATCGCAAATTTAACAACAACTATAACCCGTAGTTTGACTGAAACAGAAAATCATCAATACAAAACAAAAATAAACACATTATCTTCCTTGAGATTTATATGAATATACTTGCAGTAAGTACTAAGGTACTTCGTACAAATGTAGTCAACCATGAAAAGTATAGGAAAAGGTTGAATTAACCCCCTGAAGCATTATGGTTGATCCACTTAATTCTTGAACCAATGGGTAACGAGAATATTTAGTCTGGAATTAACATATTTCAAGCATAACTGAGGTTTTTACAAGTACAAGGGAGATAATTATTGGGAACCTTTTTCATTCAAAAAATATTATGAAGTGTTTTTTTTTTCGCCGGGCCGGCAAAGAAGCTGGCTGAAGTATATTAAGAAGGGGTGAAAATATTGTAAATTGGATTTTGAAAAGGTATTTAATTCACTGGAACATTACAGTTATATTGGACCCAGTCATTAGGAAGAGGGGAGTTAGGCATGGTGGCCATCTATCACCATTGCTTTTTGTTTGCTGCTGATCTCCTACAATCCATCATCAACAAAACTTGTGGAAGATACATAACTTGTGAGGAAAGTGGACAATTACAAATTGCACAATAGCAGATGATACATTACGTGTCATTCCCACTGTTCAAAAGGAAGTATTCCGTCTTAAAAGGTTAAAGCCCACCTACATACTTATGCACAGTGGACAAGCTTGAAAGTTAACGTTCATAAATCCTGTATGGTTCCAGTTAACATGCCTGAAGATATAATCCAAAACCCTTGCTGGCACCTTAGGTCAAGTGGGTGCACTCCCTTTCACAAACTTGCTATTGCTAGTGAGCATCACCAAGACAAAGTGGTTGATTTTGCACCATTATCTCAGAGTGGATCTCTGCTTGTCATGTATCTCAACTTTCCCATCTCATAGAGGGAGAATGCAGCGTTATTATCTTCGCAGACTTAATATATGTGCATGTTGAAACTAGCTAAAAAGATCATTGCTCATACAGACAGAACAAGAAGATATTGTTTGTAGAGAAATCTTCTGACCTACTCCTCCGTTTCAGGTTATAAATGTTTTGACTTTGGTCAAAGTCAAATTGCTTCAAGTTTGACTAAGTTTATAGACAAATATAGTAAGATTTACATTACCAAATTAGTTTTATTAAATTAATAATTAAATATACTTTTATAATAAATTTATCTTGGGTCGAAAATATTACTATTTTTCTATAAACTTGGTCAAAACTTGAAACAGTTTGACCAAAGTCAAAACATCTTATAACCTTGAAACGGAGGAAGTACAAGTTTGTCAAATTCCATAGTGGCACTGGATATGTATCTAAGCCAAGAAAAAATGAGGTCTGGGAATAATTAGCCTACAACATCAAAATGAAGCTTCACGTATGAAGCATTTGGATAAGTTTTTAAACAGGAAAGAACTCCCATGTGTACAACTAATATGGCAAACTTATAACCTAGCTGACACTCCACATGCATGACGCATGTCAAGAGACAGGTTCATTATGGTCAAAAGCATCGGCTCTTCACCTCTCTCAAAGAGCGACTCTCACAGTAACAATTGGAACAGGTGTTTAGGTTTCTGTTCTGGAGAGATCTGATTATGCCCATTTAGAAGCAAACTTGAGTACCTGCTCTTTTATTAACCTTTGTGAGCAAATGGAGATGATGCGGTCTGACAGTTATTGGTAAATACGCTCAGAAGAAAAGCTTTTACCTTATCGGCAGGTGCAATGCGAGATTTGAAAATTGCAAGGGCATTAATCTGGCAGATGCAAAGAAAATATGGTTATATCTGGGAAATATGTCGGTTAAAGCGGATGAAGGTTCTATGCTATAATTTCATGCATTATTCCTGCCACTGCCACTGGCATTAATCTGGGTATCAATGTTCTATGAAAGTCTTGAATGTTTCTGGTTATTATTGCTAGTAAGATTCAGCTATGCTTCCTGGGAGACAACATTTATCATCTCTTTTTCCAGATTTGTCCATTTTGAATCAAGTGGCATATTCTAGGAATGAGAAAATGAAAATTCATGAACAAGGGAATTTGTGCAACCTTTTCCTTATTGCAGTGGTGGTGACTGGGATCTGGTGTCAACAGAATGGTATGATTTTCAAATAGATACAACTTTACGCTCTGGAACCACTGCTAAGAAGTATACCACTCTAAACATATTAGAGAATGCAGGAAACAGACATAGAACCATCTTGGCAATCAGCTAGTTAGGCTTGGTAATTTCCGCAACTCTCACCATCGCCAAAGAGCACTCTCACAGTAACAATTGAACAGTAGTTTAGGTTCTGTTCTGGAGAATCTGAAATGCCATTTACAAGCAAAATTGAGTACCCTGCTCTTTATTAACCTTCTGTGACAACATGCAGGATGAGCCGTCTGACAGTTTATTGGTAATACGCCTCCCAGAAGAAAAACGCTATACATTAATCGCAAGGTGCCAATGCGAAGATTGAAAAATGAAAGCATATAATCTGGCAGATGCAAAAGACAATGGCTATATCTGGGAAAATAGTCGGTAAAAGCGGCGATGAAGTTCTATGGCTATAAATTTCATATTCAACTGCCACTGCCACTGGCAATTATCTGGGATATCAAATGTTCTATGAAAGTCTTAAATGCTTATCTGGTTATTATTGCTAGTAGATCAGCTATGCTTCACTGGAGACAACTTACATCTCTTTTCCACTTGTCCATTTGTGAACTCAAGCTGGCATAATCTAGGAATGAGAAAATGAAATTCATGAACAAGGGAATTTGTGCAACCTTTCCTTATTGAAGTGGTGCATAGCAACTTGGGCATCTGGTGTCAACAGAATGGTATGATTTTCAACATCAGATAAACTTTACAGCCTGGAAACACTGCTTTAACGAAGATACCACTCTACATATATAGAGAATGAAGGAAACAGACAAGACCATCTTGGCAATCACTAGTTTAGGCTTGGTAAATTCCCCCAAACCATCCCTTGTAAATACTCTATATATATAGGGCATTTGCAAGTTTCCACTAGTTTTTTTTTATATTTTGCAACAATGCCATTCGAATGACATTCTGGTGACATTTTTGCAATTTTCTAATGGCAAGCTTGCAATAACGATTCGAAACTTAGTAAATTTGCAATTGCCCCATATTATTAATATATCAACTTTTAGGGGTCTCTCCTGTTGTTTTTAGTCAAAGAAACAAAGAAGATATCCAGTTCCATACTACAAGAGTTAAGTAGACCAACCACAATACTTCAAGAGTTAAGTACACATTTTCCAGAATTATATAAACTCAATATGCAAATCATTCCGGAAAAGAATTTCACACGTGAACATTGGCTACTGTGTTAATGTACCCTAAAAATGGCTTATATCGGAAACCAGAGAATATAGCAATACTTGAGTCTGAAAAGAAAAGCATGATCAAGCAATATAACTATAAGAACACCCAGAAGTCTCTAAAATGACCTACCTGTAAACTGAGGGGCAACTGTTCCAAGTGTCAACTTTGAGAAATGGAGTGAGGACAAAATGAATGACTTGTACTGCTCAAAAATAGGCTCCACAGAAGTTTTTATCAGTTCTGGATGCAGCCTACAACAAAAGTAACATTGTCTTCCTAAGTAACCATCACTAATCATGGATAAAGCTACACATTGATTGTACTAGTATTCATACGAGGAGAACAGTAAGTAAACATCTTGCATCACAATGACGGAGTACTAAAATAATGGAAGAAATATTATCACCTCATTGACAAATGGCCAGATTTTTACCAATTCTTGATTCAGCCATTTAAGCTGTACTAATTAAAATTAATAAAGTGTTAGCACAAACAAATCCTCGACATCAACAACATCAAAACATAAGCAAAGATAAAGAAATACTCAACTTTTGCTTTTGAGTGAAAGACACCCATGATGGATATAACTCAAGAGGAATTAGTTTCCTTAAATCTTCTACAGTCAACTTTGAGAAGGATGAAACAGTAGCAGCCTGCAGAAGAAACAGGTAAAAATTAGGTGTCAAGAGACATAGAACACATATGGAAAGATCAACCATGAGAAGCAAAATAATCATTCCGTCCTTATATCCTCTTACAATGTAATCTAAGAAGGTATTGTAACAAAAAAGTGTTCGATAATGTCAGCGAAAAGATAAAGAACAAGATAACCAATCAACCAGAACATTGATTTTACTAGTCCAAACGATTAGCTGATTTACTAGTCCGAATGATTTATCTGATATAACAACAGTTACTAAACTGGACACGATAATTGTTTAATGAAGAAAGAATTATAATGTTTAATTATTCCTTGATTGGGAAGAATTAATGAGGGCAAGAAAGGTGACAAAAGCCGCATAAGAAAACATGGATTATAACATCCGTATACTCTATTTTGTTTGGAAGCAGAGAAGTATGTATTGGAATGGGCAAACAACATAGCATTGCAGTAAATCCATCTTTGGTGTATCAACAAATAAACGAGCAAATCAGAGTGGAAAGAAAATGGGAGATAGCAGAAGCATAATAGAAAATGCATCTAATGACAAATGAAAAGAAGATATAAAATAGTATTACATCAAATGACAATTTCCGTGGCATGGAAAACCAATTGCTTATAACTTATAAGATGTTTTAAGGACAATGTAATATTTTAAAAACCAGTGAAAACGGATGCAATGCTGCCAAAAATTTATTGTAATGATTGATCTGAGCAAATTGGTGCAACAGAGAACAATTATAGTAGGTAAGATCATTTCTGTATTTTTGTGAATTGAGGAAGATGGAGATGGAGCACTCAATGATGTGGCCATGTGGCAGCTTCTAGTCAGAGGAACTGGTCAAGATTGCAAACAACTAAGCAAGTTATACCCGCTGTTGATGAAATCCATTGACACCCTTGGAGTTGGAGGCACAGCCAGCAAATGCTGATGGATCCTCCACGTAGTGCCTCGTGCGGCTGCTACTTTGCCATATTTGGTGAAAACTCAAACAGATACACATGTATGGTTATGGTGATAAACCACAGAATTCAGAAGACTGACAAAACTAAGATGATATTGAATAGAGACGTGGAAGCGAATTTAGGAGGGAAACATCAAATGATTTCACATATGGGAGATGCATTAGAAGAGAGAGAACACAACAATTGCAGAAAGGAAGTGGTCTGAATCAACCAACAGAAGTACACAGATTGGGCATTACGGATAAACAAAGGAATTCCAAGGAACGTGAAAACCAAGCATAAATGAAAGAAGGAAGCCGAAAGGTAAGAAACGATCAATGATATTCACATGAGTGGGAAAATGCATTGATAAGAAAGAAAAATATGCAACAATTCATGTAAGGAGTGTGTCCACCAACGTCATTGTCGCTCAAATTGAATGAGGCGTGAGAAAATAGCAGAATATGAGATGGAACATAATGATTGCATCATGTAGATGCTAGGACCAAATTCTTTTTGCAATTGAGATAAGAAATTTGAGTAACATATCCCACCATTTATTTGCTCTAATGGATGATGATTGAAGTTCTTAATTGCATTAGTGAACAATTATATGTAATAAACAAACTAAAAATATTGAATGATAATTCTCAACAAAACCTCATGAACACCATGCTAACCAGTTACAGTGATCTCACCCATGGTGACACCCATGGCTTACAACTGAATGTAAGACTTATGCTTATTTGTTTTCTGTGCATGCTTGTTTTTAAATTTGTGAAAATTAGAGCTTATATTTCATTATAGACTTTTTATGAATTTAAATTAAGGTTAGACAAAAAATATGATCTAGCTGTCATCTCTCGATGTCCATTTAAATCAATAATATTATGTTACCAAACACCAATGTATAAAAACAGTTTTTCAAACACCAATGTCTAGAAGCCATTGAACCAAATCAGACTATCATAATCCACCACAATGCCAACTGGACATTTATTAATACAAGTACACCTAATATGTGTGCATGAGCCAAAAATGACACTTATCTGCAAATAACTGACAAACAACCATATGGATGTACCATCCAAAACTATATATGATTAGAATAATGCACATTTTATGACCTTATCAGTTAGAAAAATCATATACTCATGCAGATACTACACTAAATAGATCAGAAGATACTGTCAAAACTCACTATGACAGATACATTAAAAAAATTCAGATGATTTAATTTCCTGTTTATCTGTACATACTATTAGTGCATGTTGATCATAGCAATAGCAACTTCAGAAATGAATAATTGCAGAGGTTCAGAACTCATAAGAATTAAACCAATTACAGGTTTATTCCATTGTTTTGCAATTGCAACAGAAATATGGCTATGAAGGCACCAACGAGGATTGAGCTTTAAAGAACTATCTAGGTTGGTGAACACTGACACACAATATGCAGCATTGTTATCCATGTACAGCACAATTGAGGAGGTTCACTGAGATACACTACCATTGAGAAACTACTCTACAAAAACACTAGAATAGTAAGAAGTTGAGAAACAGAACCAACATGTCAGCCTTGAAGATGGTGTGTTTTTTTTTTTTTGAAACTAAACCGGCAGGAGAACTGCCAATTATATTTTCAATAAGCAGGAGTAAAAACCCTAGACGGGTTACAAGAAAAGGAAAAAACAACCACCGGCTAGCTGAACAGCTACACAGCACTCGCCACAACTCACTAACTGAAAAACCAGTTACGGAGTCCAACATAGGGTGTCGATACCTGATGTGACCATGGCTACTATGGATACATCCATTGCTCACATCATGGGATGAACAACAAAATATCAAGTTCAAGTCCTCCAAGTGCTGGAATCCGATTCGGCCGCCTACTACACTGCTGACTTCAAACGGCCGCCGAATCTCCATACGACCTCCGTTTTGGGCCCGTGAGTACTTGATGGAAAGCTCTCGGAGTCCTCTTTCCAATGCATCAAGCCTCATTGCCAAATTCCATCTCAGTCGGCAGCAACTGAAAACAAGGTGCTGCGACACCTGTAATGGCCTATGGCTTGTAACTTCGTCTGGGGAGTACCTATACATCTTTCGAAAGATTTTTATAATCGTATCACACAGATTTTTAATATTTGTATTAAAATCCGATAATATAATAAAAAGCAAAAAGCAATTAAGAAACACCATAATGAACATTAAATTACCATGTCCTCAAGAAAAAGACCAAATCCAATACAAAATTTAAAATTTACATGTGAAGATTCAAAAATTACAGTGTAACTTACAAAAGTTACAGTGTAAGTTTCATAAATTACACTGTAACTTACAAGAAAATACACTGTAAATTTGAGTGAGAAAATCGAGTGAGAGATAAGAAAAAAATCTTTCGAGTGAGATATAGCAAAATCGCTTCGTCTGGACCCCGGCCCAAATGGGCCCATGTGGGGTGCCCCAATCAGGTGGAGACGACCTGGGGTCCTCCTATCTCTATAAATAGCTTGGTACCCCTTCAGGGTATCGGGGTTTTGATAGATTAAAGTTTAGCCATTGCTACTGCTTGCAGCGCGCGTGTCGGCTAGACCGTCCGTCTGCTGTTCTTCGGAACCCCAATTTATCATTTGTATTAAATTCCTATTTGCAATATCAGATTGCTTTTATCTTGTTCTTGCTTGTTTCTTCGATTTGCTTGCAGGAATAGGGTTATCTGCACCGACAAGATCAACAACCCACGGAGAGGTGTATCGATCGCTAAGGCGCAACACAACGTCTCGTACGGTTGTAGTCGGATCGTCAACGTTTCTCCCAAATCTATTATCACAACTCACCGAAAGATCGGGCCAAACAACTGCCTTGAGTGTCGAGAGAACTCAGGGTTCATCAATACCAAATTGACCAAGACAGCATGGGAGGTTTCAACTTTGCAATCGTGTCATCGTTGCCAAGCTGCCCCATACGACACAGCAGCTCCGACTTCAGGATGCAACGTCGATACCTAGCACGCTGCCAAATGATCAATGGCTAGACATCCCACACAGGACTTCAGCCAAAGCCGCCTAAGTGCCACATCCTATTCATGGCTAGCAACAACACCCCTAGAAAAAACTGCGGCATGTCATCGTTGCCCAGCTTCGTTACCACAACGAACAGCTCCGACTCCACCTAGCAAAATCAAACAAGGAGCAGAGGTCCCCACCCGAAACAAAGGTGGAACCAAAAATGAAGGCCTCGTCAAAACCTAGAACTAGAAAGCTTCAAAGCCAATGCATAGACCAACAATGAACATCTTGTACGAGAAGGTTTCTCCAAAGCGGTGCCCCCAAGGAGGACACGACGTGGTCGCCGCCACCGCTCGTCCGGATTCCGAACAAGGTTTTCACCCGAGAACAATGAGGAAAGGAGAGGTCAACGCCATAACAACGCCTCCAAGGAGGGAGCGACGCCAAAAGACGCCGCCGTTGTCAAGCCGCAACGGCCCGGCGAGGCTTTCGCCAGCGATTCCCATCCAAACCCACACAACCATTCACACAAGAAGGATCGTCGCAAGCCGCATCGTCCATTCAGCAATCAGTCCTAAGCCACCATCCACAGCTACGACAGACCCGGCCGCCAGCCACCATGGGAATGTCCCCGCCGCGTCCGAGACCACGGCCACAGGCCACCTCCTCATGCCGATGGAGCCAGCCGCATCTCTGAAGATGGTGTGTTGACTATTTATAAGTTGCATACTTACTCAGTGGTCATTTTACTCATGAGATTTCAATCTTACTACTTTCAAATGAACTGTTTCAATAATAAACTAACCCAAAACAAACTAAAGGGGCAAGTTTGAGTATGCCACATGGCGGATGATATTAGGAATCCGGGGTGGCCTACACAATAATTTTCCAAAATAAGCATATGTCCTTTCTCCACTCAGATAAACAAACTAAAACAATATCAAATCACAGTAATTAATGACCCGCATGATCGGTGGCCTGTCAAAACTAATCACTCAACTCACACGGAAGCAAGATCAACGACATCTTGCAAACAATCATTACTCGGTATAATGCCATATTAAGCACTATCTAATAAATTCTCTAATGATCATTCTGCCGATTCCATCATGCCCACGGCCACGTATTGCATAACATACACAGTTGGTGGCAAGGAGGAAGATTAGGATAAAAATCTAGCAATTACGGCCGCATACGGCGTTCCAAACCAGTCTGCTCAAGTTTGGCACCGCCAGCAACTTCCCCCTCACGCTCCTCTCCGAAAACCAACACCTCTCGCAAATTCGCAATTCACCACCAGTACCAGCTCCCAATCACTACCGACACGGCGACACCCACCGCGGCGGGTATCGGACTGGGTCGAATCAATGCGCTACCCCGGCACGAACAGGAAATGAATTGGGAGGATTTCATTTCGCGACACGTACGTACCAGTCGCGGCGCTGCTCGGCGCGGGTGTTCTCGAGGCGCCGAACGCCATGACAACGGCGACGCCGAGCACCAGCCGGAGGAAGGCGCCGAGCAGGAACGCCATGGCGCGCCGCCGCGCCGCCACTCTCTCCTCCTCCCCTCCCTCGCGAGCCGAGGCTGCCCGCCACGGGATGGGCGGTGTGTGGGATGGATTGGATTGATTGATTTGCCTCGATGCGGAGGAGAAGGTGCGGGAACCAAGGGAAGGCGAGCCGAGAGCGGTGGTGCGCTTCCTTTTCTCTTTTTCCAATTTTTTATATTTCTTTATTATTCGGTTTGCAATTATTTAATCCCCTGTTGAGGGTGAGGGGTGGGGTGTCGTGAACGCGCGGGCCACATATCAGTGGGAGTGGGGATCTCGCATCGCGTGCTTGGGATGTGGTGGGGCTTGAGGATGTGCGTTGAATATCTACATTGCCGGTTGGTT
This sequence comes from Microglena sp. YARC, assembly GCA_022414725.1. NCBI lineage: Eukaryota > Viridiplantae > Chlorophyta > Chlorophyceae > Chlamydomonadales > Chlamydomonadaceae > Microglena > Microglena sp. YARC. Next base: position 7,502 of record JAJSRW010003102.1, on the reverse strand, counting down.
CGTTGCTTGCGATGGGTACGGAGGAAAAGGATTCGATGGTAGCAGACCACGTTTTCGTGGGGACAGATGTCAGTGGCATGTAAGATGGAGCTTTCGGTACGAGCAGAGCAGCAGGGCGGATAATAATTGAGCAGTACTAATCTTATTATTTATGGCTATTCTTTATTATTATTTTATTTTGCGGAGATTGATCAGGGAATGAGATTGAGAACGATGCTCATTGGCTGTGGCACTTTGTACTATGCTACAATTGTTGTATTATGGGATGGATTGGGTTTTTTTTTTTACTTTACAGACTATGTATCCATATCTAAAATATAAGTAAAAAACATAATACCCTCTATAAGTTAGAATTATATTTTTGGTGGGGTAAATTTTAAATGCTAGAATTACGTTTAATTATTTTATAAGACGAAGCAAGTAACAGCAATAGAGACAGCTATATATCATGCAGTTTCATCATCTTAGGTTTATGGCCAGTATATTACAAACTGACACGTTAATGTCGATTCACCGATAGCTGGTATAGTCGGTTTTCTAACCACTAGATTAGTGTGGGTAGTGAACCATGAGCTTACACACAATAAAGTAGTACTATCGTACAATAATATCATCAGTATATCAACAAACCACAAATCAAGGCTGAGGAATTCTTATGTTAATCATATCAAGTCAACATATTGGTATGGTACTCAAACTATTATACATGTGACTACAACTGATCTATCCAACAATTAATAGGGCCATACTCTAATTAATTAGATGTTTCCATCTGAGTGGAAATTAAAGTTCAAAGCATTATTTGTCTTTCATAATCTAAAACACCATTTTTTTCTACATACTATAAGCATTCATTTTATTATCCAGCAAGAGCTACTTAACTTGTATATTCATTGTGAAAATCTACCTCGCTGGCATCGTTGCTCCCGCATGGGACTCCTTGTCTCCGCGTCTCTCTCACGTTGCCATTGTGTGCTGCATCGAGATCGCGCTAGCCTTTTCAGAGTAGGAGGAGCATAGGCAGTGCACCCTGCGATGTGCTCGTGGCTACGGGGCTGGAAGGGCGATGGCTGAGGCTAGAAGAGAATATAGATTTTGGTATTTATTTGAAGTTTTAGATTTTGTATTAAAAGTATTGTGTATTTCTAAGATGAAAGTTTTAGATTTGAATTGAAATTTTTTGTGATTTTTAGATGGAAGTTTTAGGTCTTCATTTGAAACTTTTGCGATTTGACATAAAAGTTTTAGACTTTCATTGAAAGTTTTTGTGATTTTGATATGAAAGTTTTAGACTTTAAATTAAACATTTTATTATTTTGATATGAAAGTTTTTGTGCCACACTTTTATTGGTTTCCTATAGGCTCCATCGTCATCGATTTAGTCTGTTTGGCACGTCAAGTGCCCTCATGCTCCAGTACTCGATCACTGGTACAGATGCTCCTAGTATAAGCCATATGTGATGCATCATACTCCCTCTAATTCATATATAAGATATCTTGAAATTTCTAAGTCAAATTTCTTTAAGTTTCATTAATATATAAAATTGGCAACATCGATAACACTAAATTAGTTTCATTAAATCAAACATTGGATATATTTTTATAATATATTTATTGTCTGAAAATGTTACTACTTATTTCTATAAACTTATGAGTGTTCTATACTACACTTTCCTAACTTCTATTCACTTGTTTTCAACGCGCACGCTTTCCGAACTGCTAAACAATGTGTTGTTTTTTGCAAAAATTTCTAGAGGAAGTTACTTGAAAAAATCAATATTAATCCATTTTTATGTTTTTTTAGCTAATACTTAATTATTCACGTGCTAATCTACCACTCCATTTTGCATGCTAGAGGGGAAGGGCTCCCAACCCCCTTGCTAAACTCAGCATTAGTCAAATTTGAAAATGTTTGACTTTATAAAAAATCAACACATCTAATAGTATGAAACAGAGATAATGTGATCATGGGCGGAACCAGGATTAGCCTAAGGCCCTAGCCAACCCATAGAGAGTTGGACTTGTATGCGTTTATATGGTTGAAAAATCTTCATCCTAATGGACCTTCAACCATAGGCCTTGTGCCCCAGCCCAGTGTCCTGAGGCCCGAGTCTACCCTTAAGCATGACAATGACACAACCATATGCCACATTATCCTTAACATGTATGGATAGAATTATCGTGGCTTTTTATACCTTCCCCTATTTTAACTATATGCAATTTTTTTCAACATGGCTTTGTATTTCATTCTCTCTCTAGTTTTTAATAGATAATGTTGTTGATTTTTGGGAATATATTTGACTATTTGTCTTATTACATTTTTCTTCATAAATAAAAAAAATTGTAAGTCATACCTTTGATGATAAACCAAATCACAACAAAATAAATAATAGTTATATAATTTTGTGATAAAACCAAATCAAACATATGTTCAAAAGTCAATGTATGATCTATATCAAAAGTCAACAGTTTTTTATGAAATCCGGTGATAGTATATATTAAGCATTTGAAAATATGTTGCTTCTATTAGCAGAAAGCTATTCAAGGAGGAAGTCAAGAAATCAAAAATCTATATCTTTGTTGTTGCTTCCTTTGTAGGGATTATGCCAAAAATTAAGAAATGATAAAAGGACAAGCCACGGTACATGTACTAATAGTATGTAAAGTTTTGCATGTACCCTATGTTGCTCCATAGGAGTATTTTATTCCAATTATGAGCGGCTTATGTGCCTTAGAATATAGAGAAAATATAATAAATGTCATTGACAATGCCCATTTTAAATAATAATGCAACTTTTAGAAATACCATTGTATGAGCCAACTTATGTTCGAAATTCTATCGTTGTAGGGTTCCATCCATTTTACTCGTTAACCATATCACATTTTATATGGGTTAATGAAGATAAATGGATGGGACACTGATAACTGTAGCATTTCTGGGACAAATAGCCCTGTATAATAGGACGTTTGTCAATGATATTTGTTGGATTTTCTCTAGAATATAATGGTTGTTAGTTTGTAGAAACATTATAACTTGACACATACACTAGTGATTAATGAGAACAACAATATGTAATCAACAATTTAAATATAAAACAAAATGAACAGCCTTTCAACTTTCAAAAGCATGTTGTGTCCCAATCATGAAGACTGGCTCTAGAATGAAGAATAAGAGCCTTTGTCTCTTCCTTGTAGTGTAACTAGCAATAATCGCGCGCTACGTTGCGCGTGTGAGTAAGATGATACATAATATGTGGTTGTCAGTATATGTTTAATCATACATAAGATGAAAAATTTATATGTAAGCAAGCATAATGATTGCACACAGCTGGCACATGACAAACATTCATCTAGTGAACAAAATATATACACATCTCCAGATTTCTGTAAAAAAAACATATGTCCAGACTCCACATATATAGCATGGGCATTTATTGGAATCCCATATGCGATCAGCTCCAATCGTTTTGGTTATCTAGTTAACTACAAACAAAAGACTTTCAGAAAAGACAAACCATTAATAATATTGATTGGTACCATCAGAGAATAAAAGTATATCATAAATAAGATGGTTTAATATCAAGAAAACACATAACCCATAAGGCACATACAAAAGTTGGTGATTTCTCAACCTGGTGATAACAATTGAGAAAACTATTGAGTCTACTACAGAACGCCAAATTAGAACGCTGGATGCAATAATATGTCAAGATTGTCAGGTTCACCGAGAATCTTTGACGTCATCAGAAAATTTAAGCTTTGCCGGGTCATGTAATACTTCCATATTCAAGTCCATGCTTAGTGTCTTCTATTTCTTGCTGACAGCGCTTCTCATTTCCCGTTTGCACACCTGATAAGAAGCACAAAAGGGAACTTATTACCAAGGAAGAAAGTTGAAGAACTTAGTTTAACATAGCTTGCATGTTCCATTTGGAAAATAAAATTGGCTTCACCTTTACACTCACTATAACAACAAAAATAACGGCATGTATCATGGAACTATAATAATGTGATGAGCAATCTGACGACCACATGTACACCCCAGAGAAGACTGTCCAGACCTCCAAACAGAAAATAACCTCATGAATACTTTGGATGGGAAAAATATTTTCAGTAGGTGCCAACAAACTAAAACGGTGAAATGTAAAAGGCTTAGAAATTGGTAATATAAATTGCTTCCAATAACCAAATAGCAAATTAGATAACAGACCTACAACATTTTTCTTTGGTTCAAAGCACATTGTAGTCAATATGGCAAATTTGGTTGTATCAAATATTGAGAAAGCCTATGGAAACGGAAGTCATGGTACTAATAAACCTGATATGCAAAATGTAAGAAGTAACCAATTCAAATTACAGATGGATATCTTGTATGCTTAGACAATGGGTAATTCTAAAGATAAAATACAACATTGTAGTTATTATTATAGATTAATGACAGGCATATATATATATCACTCTTGTGTTCCCAACTAAAAGTACATAGAGAGACCATGGCAATAGTTCGTATTAATACTGCAACACTAATGTGCAAACAGGTAAAACTAATTTGTATAGACAAATGATCTGTTAGAACTCATGCTCAAAGAATGAAGAAGGGCATCTAGGAGACAAACCGAATCATAATATCAATATACTCAATTCATATACAACATATGCATGACAGAAGGAGATGATTTGATCTGTACCTGGGTGGTGATGTTTAAACATTAGTACTGAATAATCTAGCATTCTAGCCTGCACTCCCTTTTTTCTTTCCTTCCTACCAATCATGCTAGCCTTCTTTTTTTAGCAGAGTAGGTATGGAACAAAGAAGGAAAACAATCTTATAAGACTACAATCATAACAAGTTGAAATCACATGGATCTGTAATACACTCATGCATTTGTAATCAATTAAGTTCCTGGACTCTGTACTTCCAGCTAACAGATCAAATGGTATAATCCTCTTGTCACTGCCAACTGATAATATTGCATTTTTTTGCTGTAATCCAGCAACACCCATGACAGCAGAAGAATGCAAATCCTTGTGCACTTTCGTGTGGTTACATGAATCATCTTTTTGTTGCCAAAGTATGAAAGCATGGTCACTTCCACCAGTCACAGAGCATACATCAGACCATGGCATGAAATTTATGTTGTTAATAATTCCTTAGTATGAGGCTTCACTGGTAGAAAACTAACTTTCTTCTGTTTCAGGGATTAGTTAAAGAAAACACCTTTTAGTAATGATCCAATACAGACAGTCATATGTTACTCTTAAGAAAATGGTACCATAAAAACAGATTCCTCAGTATTTCAAATGACATGAACACATTACAGTAGCCCTTGATGCATCCTTTCCCAGGGGAAAATAGCACAAGATAGTTAAATAATTTATTGACTTTTGTGTGATCATTTAGAAAGATTTACTGTGATGTGGCTGTTAATTCAATTAAAACAGTATCAGCAGTCAATCATGATAGGATCAAGCACAAAAAACAGTACAAATTAGCTGGCAATAAATTACATGCTAAGAGGTGAAGCTCTGAGCATGATTACATTAATAACTTAAAAGACTACATCTGTTGTTTCTATCATGTGGTAACCTGATTTAAGATGATTAGATATCTAGAATCAAATTTGCAGATAGAATGCCACCAGGAAAAACATTCAGGTTTGTTATATTTTCTTGATCAATTTGCACCAGTCACGTTAAACTAAACTGATAGTACTTCATGCAACTATGCTGTCGGTGGAACCAATTTAATTGGATTATAACAATAATGATGAGCATTCTCGACACATGGAGAAACCTTGCAATGGGATGTGAAGAAGTGTGCTACTTCTAGCAGAGTTCTTACTTGTCCTGATATGCTACGATTCATCACTGAACTTGAGAGTCGCCGTTATCAGCACTGTACACAGCAAAAATTAATTAACCATCTGGATGGCAAGCTACATCTTTAGGCCACCTATGCTTAGGAGAAAAGCAATATGTTGTGCTAAGCAAGGAGATGGCTGGTCTGCAAGTAAAATATATGTGATTGTAAAATCATGCTTAAAATCAATGGAAAAAAAAGATGCGGCTGTGGTAAGATTGTACACTTTATAGTTTCTTACGGCTACATGAATCCCAATCTCAGTAACCTGCAAGACGAATCAGCATGAACACCTAGTCAACACATGAGCTGGCGGTGTGGCATGGACGAATCGATCAATGGATGCGGCAGCGGTCGCCTCACCGTCAAGGTGTCCACCGTGAACTCCAGCTGTTGCAGAAGCCGGAGCAGCTCGAGCAACGTCGCCTCCGACTGCAACAACATGGCGGAACAGATTCAGTAGGCGCGGAGGCAGAGGCGGCGTGGAGGAGGGAGAAAGGGAGGAGGATGACCTTTTCTTGGTCGTTGAGGAGGACGGCCTTGATGCGCTCGGTCTCGGCGGCAACGGGGTCTCGCGGCAAGGGACGCCGCCATCGTCGGCGATGACATCGGCGCGGTCGGAGCTACAGATGCTAGGGACGCTAGCGGCGCCCTCGGGGTGGAGCACCTGCGGCGGCGGCGCCTCGGTGGCGGTGCCCCGTGAGAGTACCGCCGATGGTGCGCGTTGTAGAGGCGCTCGGCGATGGCGTCCCGCCTCGACCTGAGCGCAGCGGGGTGGTCGGGACGCCGCGACGGGCGATGGCCGCGAAGATGTTGTCCCCGGCGCCCCGGAAGAAGCTGAGCCAGTAATCCATCGCCGGCCAATCGGCGACGACGATGGGGGAGAATCATAGAAGGCACGTCTCGCCGGGAAGGAGGGGAACTCTTACCTCGATGTCGCCCTGGAGACGCGGCGAGTCAGGCGGCGACGACGAATTGGAAGGCCGCTAAGGTTCGTGCTCCTTCGCGAGGAGCCGGATCTGGAAGCCCGCCCTCCTCGCTGGCGGACATGACGGACTCGCTTGCCGGCGCGGGAGCACGGACACAGTAACAATAGCTGGAGGAGGGCGCGAGGAGGAGAAGGACGGCGAAGCTGCGGCGGCGACGACGCGCGCGAGGAATGAAGAGAAGAGGGCATGGCGGAGCGCGTGCGGGAGGGAGCGGCGACGGCGGGCGGCGCGCGGGAGGGAGAGGCGACGTCGGCACGGCGAGATGGTGGAGTAGGTTCAGGGAGTAGAGGAGGAGAGAGTTGCGGCGGCGACGACGCACGGGAGTGAAGGAGGAGGGCGAGACTGCGGCGCGATTGGAGGAGGGCGAGGCGGCGCGCATGGGGGAGGAAGGCGAGGCGGCTAGGGTTCGTGCGGGCTAGCGAAATCCACACCGTCCGTTAGAGATCCGACGATCCACGGGTGCGGAAGGGCCGGCACAGCGAGGAACGTGGACAGCCAGATCGACCCTACGGTGAGATCGGATCATCGGACAGTGAACATTAGCGGGACCGGCGCGTAATTAACCGAAAGTGCAGGGTTTTCTTTGTAAAATCGGCTGACGTGGCGGCCCTAATCTTCCAAAGATCCCACGGGCTTTAAGTAAACCAATATGA
>JAJSRW010002352.1:0-20414 GCA_022414725.1 Microglena sp. YARC | reverse complement strand
ATGGTCCCTAAAAATCATTGAGTGTTCTCCTTTTCCAATTCTTTTTGGTCGGTTTAATCTTGATGTTGTCAGGGTTTCTTTTTTTTCCCCTTTTTTTAATGTCTTTTCTTTCTTTCTTTTTGTCCTATTTTTCTGCCATAGAGAAATGATGGCTGCAAGTGCCAACCCACCAAGCCTAATTGTTGATGTGGAAAACACACGGTCTGGGAGATCTGCTTAATCTCAGTGGCAGGTCCAGGCTAGCCTCGAGTGTGTCAAGGGTGTGCCAGCTGATTTGAGTCATGCAATCAACAAGAAAAGAATAAAGCAGAATTAGTCGGTCCGAAAGGATGGAGGTAGACAAACGTATGGACCGGTATATCAAAGAATATTAAACCTAAACATGCCTAATCGGCTGTAATGGTCCCTATCAAGTTTAATAATTGGTTTAAGACGGTATTATGAAAGTAGCCGATGTGACAATACTTAGAGCAAGAAAGATAATGTACTAGCTAATACTCTAGTAAGACCTATATAAACATATTGATCTATATAAACATATCAAACAGAAATCGGGTAGAAGGTGCAAGGATCTAGCCGATACTGACTAAAGCTTGACTGACTAAAGCTTGATATGCTTATATAAAATGATCTATCTATATAGGTGGCGAATATACATGAAACTAGTAGTGAAACATGCATATTAAGTAAGATCGGCTGAAACCCCGATACTATCCTATTATTTAATTAAATGCTAGTTTGCATGGTTCTAAGCACGACTAAAGATGATGCAACTCAAAGTATGAAAAGAAGCATACAGTATAGACAATCAAGCAATTAAACACTTTTCAGGATGGTAGATGCCTTAGCTAATCTAATCTAGCAAGACAATTTAGCCGAGACCAGCATAAACCCTAAAGCAAGCAGCAGCCAATAGAGCTAAATTGAGAAGCTAAGAATAGATTAACTAAGACATATATAGCAAGACTCGCGATATCGAGCTTAACACGTATAAAGTGACATGTTAGCCCCGATAGGCGGCCATTGAGACGTGTTACCTCTTTTGCTAAGAACTCGCTGAAAACGAGAAAAGTAAAAAAGGGTGGCTATGCGCCAAAGTTGTATTGGATTATCTCCGTTTTTACAATCTATAGGGTTCATATTTATACCCCGAGTACAAACTTAGTCTATTATGGACACAACTCAAACCTTTCTAAAGTTAAGATACAAACAAGACCATATACGGCGGTCTCTTACAAATCTCTAACAAACCGACTCAATATCCAAATTAATAGATACAATTGCATTAATCGAGCCCTCTCTCTAATTGCAATGACGGTTATCCCAATCTAGGCCCATACCAAGCCCAAGTTATACTATATCAGTTGTATCGGCCATCAATCTTCTCAACTTATTCAGTCTTCAGCCTCTGTTTTCAGCCGATGCGCAGTCCGATCCTGAGTCCAACTCGATTCAACACCAAATCCGCTTCAATCTTCCTTCTTCCTTTCCGAATCTGATGACAAATTCCGTTTTAACACTTGTTAAGGTTTTTCTCCTCTCTTTTATTCAAATCTTTTTATCTTATTATCTCATTTTTGTTCTTTTTGCTGGTTTGCCTCTGGTTGTTTTATCCCTTACAATTTCTTTTTTTTTTGGGATGGTTTTTGCACAAGGTGGTTTCATTTCCTTCCCTCTAGTTCAGTCCTTCATTTGGCCTTGGATGATTCTCACAACATATTTCATTGCATTTTCGTTTGTACAGCTTGAAGCCATGTAAGTTTAAGGAATGTAGTTTGGTATGTGCAAGATTACAAACTTTGCCATTCCCAATTACTCATTGAAATAGTTGTAATGATTATTGTATTTCCTTTTTTCTTTTTCAGTTGTAATGAGCATCGTCAGTGTTATGACTTGATTGTACCTCTTAAATGCACTATATGACTTGATTGTACCTCTTAAATCATAATCATTTGAACCCATATGCAATGTCAATAGAAAATGCATAAATGTTGAATAACATCATTACAGCAGGGGCAAACCTTCCCTTGTGGCATGGTATGGCCATTGCCATAGCTACCCGACAGCAAAAAAAAGGACCCCTACATGTCATCTTTTTCCATGATGTCGAACAAGCAAAGCAACGTTTTGGGTGTATGTGGCGTTAGCAGAAGCTTATTGTGGGTGAGAAACGAGTGTACGCTAGGAGCCTATCACTCAACCTAGCTTATGTCTATAGAAAGGTCGTGGGTGAATGCATTACACGAGGCCTTAGGCGTCTTCCATCGTAGGATAAATAGCTCATAGTTCAAGCCTTTTTACACTGCCAAAGAAGGAGCACCATTGAGTGAATCAGATTAATATTTATTTGAGTTGCTTTGGTCATGAACCTCGTTAAACTTTTATTTGTTCTATCCACTCTGCTATCATTAGTATTGCAGCTGCTGCATTTTTTATAAAGCTATTTGAGGCGTCGAGAAAATATTAATAATTGTTTATGTTATGGATCATGTTGTTTACTTTCTATTTGTTACCAACAAACTTTTTAGCAGAAATTTCAATATGTATAGTTTATTATTATAGTATAAACTTAAATTTTACTTATATATACCTAAATTCATTACCAAGGGATCTTATCACGTATCGACATGTTTGAGATTATATATAGTTCCGACATAGCTAAAATTTTATACTGGGTCTACCACTGAATTACAGTGCTATGTAAAATCGCCCATATAAATCACATCATGGCCAAATGGGTGGTTATGCATCCAAATTCCAGTCATAATACATTTCAATGCTACAATAGTTACAACAATATAATGCGAATAAATGTTTCATGTATACTAAAACATACAGCTCTGGATAATCTGTATTTATTTATTTATATTTTGTTCATCCTATCTTATTTGAACTTGTATACACTGTTGTTATTTTAGCTCATTTGGATGGTATATTCCAGATATGGTTTGATTGTGTAATAATACGTTTCCTTTTTTAGAACAACATTTTTCATGTATTTATTTTAAGTTCTTTTTTGGCATTTTTTTATTTATAGATTTCTATCTTCATTTAGCACTTAGGCCATGTTTAGTTCCCAAACAAACATTTTCACGCTGTCACATCGAATGTTGGATACATGCATAGAGTATTAAATGTAGGGAAAAAAAACCAATTATACAGATTGCGTGTAAATTACGAGACGAATCTTTTAAGCCTAATTGCGCCATGATTTAAAAATGTGGTGCTACAGTAAACATTTACTACTGATTGATTCATTAGGCTTAATAAATTCGTCTCGCAATTTCCTGGCGGAATCTGTAATTTGTTTTGTTATTAGTAATTTGTTTTTGTTATTAGACTACGTTTAATATTTAAATGTGTGTACGTATATCCGATGTGATAATAAACCCAAAAATTTTTCCCCAACTAAACAAGGCCTTATTGACTACAATGTGAGAGCGGGAGTGCATGACTTGTAAAGCAAACTACTGATGGAGCTATGAGTACTATGGCACTATGGCTCATGACTATCATGTTTGCTTGTTTTTTATTTTCTTTTTTTTAAAAAAAAAAGACGTTGATGTTAAAAATTTCTAAAGCTTAAACTTCGATGCCACATGATTGGAGGTAGTATATATGTTGTAATTAAATACATGCAAAAATGATTGCTTTGATGTATATCCATGCGGTGTAATTCACATCAGTCAACAGATTTAAACCAAGAGATTTAGAATGTTTTTTTAACAGTTTAAAAAATAACATCTTCAAACTAAGATATATTTTGGGATGGAGAGAAGTAGAAATCCTAATAATTTGACTGTATAACCCTTAGTCTCTCACTTGAAATCACATAGGCTGGTTAGTGGACAAGGCATGTGGCACACATACCCATTTTTGGCATTGTATGAATTGATTGTACACCTCTAAAACATCATTTGGACTCAAAAGCAATGTCCATGGGGAACATATAAATGCTGAACCTATTCAAAATGCTAAGAACTAAGAGGAGTTTTGAATGGATTTTTGTGCTCTTTTTTTTTATGAAAAACAGCAAAAGAGGCTCCTATTGAACTTTATCTTATTAAAATATATAGATATTTACATGGTATGTACAAAAAGAAAAGGAAAAAATGCTATTTATACAAACATGTTGTCGTACTACGATACGTATTTTTCATGGTATGTGTTTGGACGAGAGTGGTATTTTGTTCATCAGCCACTGTGGACACCATGTCATCGATGAAGCTCTTGAGCTCATCCTGCTTCAATGGGGTGCCTTGGAATAGAGGAGACCAAGCATTTGCTTGCCATAGGCATAACTTTAGACCTCCATGTTTCACATGATGGTGGTTCTGATGATATTAATCTTGTATTGAATAGAGAGGGAAGCAAGGTGATGAGATAGCTTGAACATTTCCTCCTTTGCACTAAGAGAGCACCAGCCATTGATGCTTTGTAGATGAACAATTTCCTTTAGGCAAATCGATGTGAATAATTCATTTTTTGGAGACCAGTAGTTTGACTTCCAGTGACAACTGTGATGATATATAGGATATGCAACTCTCAGATAGAGATGGAGTTCTTATTATTCAAGTCCGGAACAAAATAAATGAACTATATTGCCTGTAGGATCCAACTTCCCATCAGTCAAGATTGTTTTTTTTTTGTCAAATTTGTCAAAGACAGAAAGTTGATGCTATCAAGATATTTGAAGTGAACAAGCAACATTTCTTACTGGTGAATGCTTGAAATAGGAAAATGGTGAGCTATAGAATGTGGTGCCAAATATAGAAGAAAAATCACCTGAGGAAAACCACTAAGGCGACATAGCCTCTGTATTACTTGCTTAGCTCCTTCATTTATTGCTCCAGAATCAGAATTTCTCACAAGTGACCTTAAGTTCACAAGTAGCAATGGATGGGGAAAATGCTGCATATTCCATTAATTTGAATTTCACAAAGATTTTCTCTAGGAATCTAAAGAGTTCCCATCAAGATAAAAATGCACAAAATCTAGAGAAGAGATAAGATGATACAGGGATGATAAAAATATTATAATCACATAATTGACTTGGTATTAGATTTTTCAGTTTTTTTATGGAACAAATGACCAAAAGGAATTGCAGTATACACAAGATTTAACATCAAAGTCTAGACTTAGCATGGCTAGATGACACACAATCAAGGTCCACCTCAACTAACCAAAGATGCACATCACAAGATGCATAATTCGTAACAAACCCGAGCAAAAATATATAACCCTTATTATCCACAAATTCTTTCATCTGAACAGCTAGTTGGGTAATGGTGATATCCATGGTTTGATCATTGAAAGATAGTTGCACCACCTGCAAGGAGATTATCCATGGTCTAATCACCGTTTACATCACGCTTCTTCTTCTGCCCTTGGTCTAATGCGCCAGAAATGATTTTATGATGTTGTTGGAAGCGTCAGAATGTACATGATAGCATATGTGTCTAAAATTGTGCTAAATATCTCTTGCTCTGAATATCCTTGTAGTTGTACAATGTCAAAATACTTGAAATTGTCATCATTGTCAATAAGCTAATGCACAGATGTGGCTCCCAGTTGGTGTTGTGTACACTTGTTTGAAACTTTTGAAAGTGCTTTGCATTCAGGATCGTAGCCAATCCATCTATTCATTTCAACTTTGATATCCTGTAGAGTGTCAGAGAAGAGAATTTCTTTATCATTAACACCTGGAGCAAGTTGAATACTAGCGTCGTCGAGCGTGTGAAACCATCATATGTGAGCCGTGTTCTTTGCATGTTTGTCCTCGTAGAGTTCTTCCACATAAGCAACAGATCTCTTATTATGTTGGACAATGTTGGTGTTTCTTACAGTCACCTCAACTAACCAAAGTAATTGCAGCATCACATAGATGCATAATTCGTAAAACCAAACCGAACAAATTTTACTCCTATTTCAATATTCTTTCATCTGACAGCTGTTGGTAATGGTGATTATCATGGTTTGATCATTGAAAGATGTTGACACTGCAAAGGAGATTATCCATGGTCTATACCGTTTACATCACGCTTCTTCTTCTGCCCTTGGTCTAATGCGCCAGAAATGATATTATGATGTTGTTGAAGCGTCAGAATGTTACCATGATAGCCATATGTGTCTAAAATTGGTGCTAATATCTCTTGCTCTGAATATCCTTGTAGTTGTCAATGTCCATAAAATACTTGAAATTGTCATCATTGTCAATAAGCCTAATGCACCAGATGTGGCTCCCAGTGGTGTTGTTAGCACTTGTTTGAACTTTTTGAAAGTGCTTTTGCATTCAGGATGCGTAGCCAATCCATCTATTCATTCCAACTTTGATATCCTGTAGAGTGTCAGAGAGAGAATTTTCTTTTATCATTAACACCTGGAGCCAGTTGAATACTAGCCGTCGTCGAGCGTGTGAACCATAGCATATGTGAGCCGTGTTCATTTGCATGTTGTCCTCGTTAGATTCTTCCACATAAGCAACAATCTCTTATTATGTTGGACAATGTTGGTGTTTTCTACAGTCACAGATAAATCCGCAAGCACACGATAATTGACTTGGTATTAGATTTTTTTTCCAGTTTTTTTTTTTGATGGAAAACAAGAATGACCAAAAGGAAATTGCCAGTATACACAGATTTTTAAAACATCAAAGTGCTAGGAACTTTAGGCTGGCTAGATGACACCAACATCAAGGTCGCACCTCAACTAACGCCAAAGATGCACACATCGACTAAGATGATGCATAGAATTAGTCGTAACAATACCCGAGCAAAAGATATATAAGCCTTATTTATGCGCAAATTGCTTTCAGTCTGAAAGCTAGTTGGTAATTGGTGATATCCATGGTTTGTTCATTGAAAGATAGTTGCAACAACGCACCTGCAAGGAGATATCCATGGGGGGTCCTTAATCCGTTTAGGCAGTCACACGGCTTTCTTCTTCTGCCGCTTTGGTCTAATGGCGCGCAGAAATGATATTATGATGTTGTTGGAAAGCGTCAGAATGTACCGATGATAGCATATGGTGTCGCTAAAATTGTGCTAAAATGATCTCTTGCTCTGAATGATCCTTTGAGTTTGTAGCAAGTGTCAAAAATACTTGGAAATTGTCCAATATTGTGCAAATAAGCCTAATGCACAGATGTGGCTTCCAGTTGGTGTTGTGTACACTGTTTTTGAACTTGCTTGAAGTGCTGTTGCAATTTCAGGATCGGTAGCGCAAATCGCATTCTATTCATTCACTTTGATATCCTGTAGAGTTGTCAGAGAAGGAGAATTTCTTTGTATCATTAACACCGTGGAAGCAAGTTGAATACTAGCGTGCGTCGAACAGGTTAATTGATAGATAAATGGATAGGTGACACATGGAAATTCATCTCAATAATGATACACCAGATAGTGGAGAAGAAGTATAGACAACTAATATTCATATGTACTTCTATATTAGAATGTTTAGTTTACTTTTTAACACATATTGCTTAAAGGCTAGGACATTAGTTCTAGGCCCCAGGTAACTACTGAAATTCTTCGGCTTTTGCTCTTCAGCGTGGGTTATGACCATTTTGGTGAATCTTTTGGCATACCCGGACTGAAGGATATAATGAGGAAGTGGTTATCAGATACCGTCTACATTTTTTCCATGGGGATCCCATCACAACAGAATTTAACTAACCTATAGATATGTTATGGCTAAATATGCACAATGTTCCCAGCGATTACTTTGGATGGCAAGTTTACAATAGTGCATCTATTAGATCATTGATCGTTCCATAGTATAGTGAACTAGCTATCAAAGCGATGCGATATAAATGAGTTTATATATTCATTAGGATGCTAGTAGATTAGGAGAGAATCTCTTTATAACATTGAGTTTGTCACGTCACGATTTGCCATGATGATTGTCTCTTTCTATATTATGATGATTTATCAATTGTTCTACCATATCATTGCGGGGTTCGGGCTTTTTTTTAAAAGATCAAAATCCCTCAGAGGACATACCAAAAGGTTATTATTTTCTATTAAAAGTTTTATAAAAGCTTGAATTTTTATGTGGCTCCTTGACATACATGGAAATTGTATAAAGTTTAAGTTGTTTTTTCTGGTATATTTATTTTTTTGGAAAATATTTTTGTTGTTGCTCTGAGGAGAATTTGCCTTACCAAAAGATAATAGAAAAATATTTATGTAGAATGAAGATAATTTATATTGAAATACCCCAAAAGGTATTTTATATAGCATATAAAGTTTTTACTTAAATAAAATAAATTGGTTGATTTGTCAATAGGATGATCACAGGTGTGCAAAAGGTCTCATCGATGAAGGAATACACAGAGGTACTACCGAAATTCTCGCTTTTGTCTGCTAGCGGTGGTTATGACATTTTGTGAACTCTTATGGCATACCCGGACATGAAGGAATATAAAGGATGGACAAGTGTTATCACCATCTACCGTCTACCTCATTTTCCATGGGGCATACCCACATCCAACAGCATTTAACTAACCTAAAGATCATGCTTATGCTAACAAATAATGCCACTAATTTCCCCAGGACTTACACCTTTCGGATGGACAAGTTATAACTAGTGCAATCTATTAAGATCATTGAATCGTTACCATAGTATAGATCGACTAGCCTAATCAAGCGATGCATATAAATGAAGTATATATTATCTATTCATAGAGCACATAGCTAGTAGACTTAGGAGAGAATCTACTTCATACCATTGAGTTTGTCACAGCTCAACGATTTGCCATTGATATTGTCTCTTTCTATAATATACCGATGACTTTATCAATTGTTCTACAATATTCCATTGCGTTCGGCTTTTTTTAAAAGAATACCAACAATACCCTCAGAGACATACAAGGTTAACAATTAATTTATCTCATTAAAAGTTTTAAAAAGATATGAAAATTTTTATGTGGCCTCCTTGCATAACATGGAAACTTGTATATAAGTTTCAAGTTTTTTTCTGGTATATTTATTTTTTGGAAAAAATATTTTTGTGTTGCATCTGAGAGAGAATTTGCTTACACAAAAGATAATAGCACAAAAATATCTTATGTAGCATATGAAAGATAATTTATATTGAAAATACCACCAAAAAGGTATTTTATATAGCATATCACAGATTTTTTTAATTAAATAAAATACCTTGTTGATTTGTCAAATAGGAAATGATCACCAGAGGTAAGTGCAACAAGGTATCCCCATCGAGAGGAATCACCACCAGAGGTAACAAGGTATTTTCTTTAATACAAACATGAAAAGTTTAATACAAACCTACACATAAGTGCATAACTTAGGTGAATGTCAAAGAGGAAATGTTTTTTTTCAATTAAAGAAAATACCTTGTTGCACTTACTCAAATCTAGGCATGGCCCTCGTGCTTCATTTCCCCCGTTTTGATTTTTTTTTTTCTCCATCATTCCGCATCTAGAAGTTTTTTGTGTATTACAAGACTCTCTACCATCCACAATAACAATTGTAAAGGAGCTTTTTGGGGGATGAAGATTTCTTCTTATAGTGCACTACTATTTATAATCATGGCCCATAGGTTTTTGACCCTAGAAGTTGTTTCTAGGTATGTGTGTCGTGTGTCCCTTATTTTCTTGCCAACTATCTACAGCACACTCAACCAGATGTTACGTGGATTTACTTGCTGCTATGATGAGTGCATATGTTGGACCGGATTTTTCCAAACATAATTTGTTTTCCTTGCATTTGACTCAAAAGAGTAATATAGCCTTTAGTTCAATTTTATTCAAGTTATAGCAATTGTTGAGCAATGATGAATTTTCTGTTCTCACACCATTCATAAATTAACTGAGATCGAATAAAGTTTATACATTTATGTTTGTATGGTTCAATTTACCTCTTAAAATTTTGATCATTTTGTGCACTTTGTAACCAAATACTAACTAAACATTACCAAAGAAAAATTGATTTTGTGAATTTGAATAAAAAATAGTTTATTATTGGTCTTATTCAATCTTTTGTACATAGCATATTGTTTCTTCCTACTATATTTGAACAAAAAATCATGCCTCCACCTTTTTTTGGTTTTAGATTGTACCTTCTTCCTGTAAGTGAATAAAAAGTTAGTTCTAAATACATTCTCCCTAGAAGCATCAAAATAAATTTATACACAAGTTATATTCCAATAAACTTTCTATCGGTCTATCCCAAAATAAAACAACCCTCGCATCCCAAGGAAATATTAGTAATGAGGAGAAAAGACCAAAGTGCCCCTCATTAATAGGAAATTAGTATTGGTGGGTGGACGGGTAAGGGGTATTGAAGAGATAAAACTTTCTTGATTTGTGGACCGAGGGTAGGTAAGAGGGTATAATACACTATTTTGGGACAAAGTTTGAAGTTTGAACTCTAGACATCAACTTATTTTAGGATAGAGGGATTTCACATAATAAGAGGTCTGGAAAAGAAAAGTACTGCCTCATTCCTAACATATGGCAAATTTTGGCTATGAATCTAGACACACAATTGTCCATATTCATAGCTATAAATGCTTATGTTTTGGAACGGAGGAAGTAAAATTTCTTTATGAAAAAATATGTATGAACATTGAAGGCAAAGAATGAGAAATGATGGCATTAAAACTTTTATAAGAAGATACCAAAATAAAAGTGAAACATCTACGGAGGCCACCTAAAATTTGGTATTCATTTACTTTGTGGCTACATTTGGACCGGTTTATTCTCTGTTTTTGAACTCATTATTTGTTCCTGTCTTAAGATTTTTTTTATCTTTCCATTATTCTTAGGGATAGAATGAGATGGATGTGTAATTGATGACATGTAAGGCTAAAGAAACGAGTCATGCATGGACACATGTGTAGAACTACTCATGTTTTTGTCTTCTTTAATTGTGGGATAGAATATGGTTGAGTAGGTGGAGCATATGGCCTGAAAATTAAGTAGTGTGCACCAAAAAAAAAAAGATACAAATGTTCAATAAACGCTCGTTGTTTAATTTCGTCTTGTGCAATCTTATTATGTATTTCAAGGGATAGAATACAGCGGAATCACATCAAGCATTTGATGAAGAAGGCCAAACTAAGAACATATCCATGCAAATGCCACAACAAAATATTTGTCTTATGTTATAATTCTTTCTTTTTATGCCAGCAATGTCATCATTTTTTCTTTGGCTTCTCAAAGAAATATAATGATGAGGTGTCATTACATCTAAAAGGATAAAAGCTAGAACTTCTATAGCTATATGTATTTCCGTAATGTCTCTATCATAGGATGATTCCTTATTTGCTTTGTCAAATTCATGTGATCCCTTATTTGCATATGATGTCCCACTAACACGTGTCCTCGGCCCACACGTCAATAAGACAACTAGGGGCCAGATTGAATCAACTTTCAAAAGCAAACAAGTATTTTATTGGATAAAAATGCCAAAGTTCGGATCTGGGTGATATGTTAACGTATGCAATAGCAGTACACTAACAAATAATAGTTTTACACAAAATTATTGTAGCACGAGAAATTCTCTCTGCATATGAAATAGTGTATAAAATGAAAGTTTAATATTTTAGCATGCACATATGCTACCATGTTTCATGTGTACTAAAGCAAGCAACTCTTTATATGGGATACTAGGTGAAACCCCGCGCATTGCTGTGGGAATTTATTATGATAACAATAAAAAAATAACGTATAAGATATCTAGATAACATCATATTAAGTAAATTAATGTGGTTTATGATAATTTAAATTTAAATAGTATGTAGAATGGTGATTCAAACGTAAAAAGTAAGGTGGTATGACTTTATGGAAGAAGAAAAGTAAGGAGATAGTTTGAACCGTAGATTAATCATTTAAAGTCTAAAAACAATTGATGTGATATGACTTAATTAGAGAAAAAAAGGATAAATATAATTTGGACCATAGATTAATCATTTAAGAACTAACTAAGTGAGGATGAACTATATAACTATATAGGATATCATAAAACATAATAAAGATATACATTGAAACATTATGTGAATTATGTTTTTTTTTACTGAAAGTACTGCCAGGGCTTTGCCCAGCAGTTTAAATTTTATAAGAAAAAATATTTACAAAGTTACAAAGAGAAAGCAAGATAAAATTGCTACAAAGTTTGTACCCAATCAGAAATGGACTGTTTAAGTGGATCTTTCATTCTACACATATGCAGAAGAACTTCCTTAACAAACATAGATTTCCAAGACTGAAGAGATGGCTGGACAGATTGAAAGATTAATCCATTCCTTTGCTTCCAAATATGCCATGCTGCCATGAAAAAAACTTCAAGGAAACCCTTGCAAGCAAATCTGATTCGCGCCAAGACAATCATTTGGAAAAACTCCAGATTACAATTCCAAGAAATGCCCATCTGCTGCCAACAAGCCACACTAAAGGGACATGTAAAGAAGAGATGAAGCCTAGTTTCTCTTTGATGTGTGTTACACAAGGCACACGTGAGATCATCATCCTCTTTTGCACAATGTCTTCTGTCAAGCATGTCCCTTGTGTTGAGTCTATCACAAAAAAATAGCCATGCAAAGACTTTTATCTTCATGACACATTTGGTCTTCCACAGCCAAATCATGGCCCTAGGAGGATGCAATGTGGAGAAATTAAGCTTGTAAAATCTTTTCGTCGTGTAAGCATTTGATCCCCAAATGAAGCTCCAAGCATCACCTCTTCCTGGCTGAAGCTGCAGATGATTTAATTCTTCATTCAGTTGCAAGAACTCTCCATAAGCTGTATCTGAGAGGGGCAGGATAAAAGAATCCTCCAGTGGCCGTGAGCACATGTCCCAGACTGAATCATTTCTGAATAAGGTGATGCTGAAGAGATTAGGGTAGGACGCACACTTGAGATCATCATTCCATAAGTCATTCCAAAAGAGAACAGATTTTCCTGACTGAACTGAGCACTTTGCTACAGCTCTGAAGATATCAGAGAGGGAGACAATGTCTCTCCACCAAAAAGAACCTTTGTTCAGGACCAGATGTGGTACTCTAGATTCATAGTAAGTTTGAGAGATGAGCCCTGACCATATGCAAGTCAGCACCATCATAAACTTAACCAAATGCTTTAAGAGCATAGCAGTGTTCTGAACTCTCAAACTGATCACACCCATACCTCCCTTATCCTTAGGCATACAAACTCTTTCCCATGAAGCTAGAGATTTCCTAATTGAGGATGGATTGTTCCCTCTCCAGAGGCAATTCTTTCTTGATGTATCAATTGCTTTGATGACAGTGACTGGAAGCTGTAGAGAACACACATAATATGTTGGGATGGAGGAAAGAACTGAGTTAATCAAAGTTAATCTTCCCCCTTGGGGCAAAAACATAGAACTTGCTGTCAGCCTTCTTTCCACTCTATCCACCAAAGGAGCAAAATCAACCACTCTGGGCCTAGTAGTACAAGGGGCAGTCCCAAATAAGTGAAAGGAAGGCAACCAATGGGGCATCCCAAAATACCAGCCAACAAAGATGCTTTCTCCTGAGATAGGTTCAAAGGGTACAAACTTGACTTGCTAAAATTTACCTTTAGGCCTGTGGACTGAGCAAACATATTCAAGATGGCTTTTAAACAGAAAATCTCCTTTTGAGAGGCTTTAAGCAGAATGGGAGTGTCATCTGCATATTGAATTATTGGGAACCCACTACTGTCACTCTCATTTATTGGTTTAGAGATCAAACCCAACTGAAATGCTTTGTTCACAACTCTCTGTAACAGCTCAGCTCCAAGAACAAAAAGGAGTGACGAGAGTGGATCCCCTTGTCTTACCCCCCCCCCCTCTTGCATTTAAAAGATTTTCCTGGAACACTATTTAGCAAAACCGCAGAAGAAGCAGAAGAGAACACCATTTTCACCCAATGTATCCATTTTTCATGAAAGCCCATGTGTTGAAGAACTGCAAGAATAGCTGAGTGTTCAATGGTATCAAAAGCTTTCTCAAAATCCAGTTTCAATAGAATAATTTCCCTCTTAGATTGCTGATATTGATGGATGTATTCAAAAGACCAAGCAAGACAGTCCTGTATTGTCCTTCCTTTGATAAACCCATACTGATTCTAACTTACTAGCTTAAGGATCACCCCTTGAAGTCTATCTGCCATTAGTTTAGTTAAGAACTTCAAAGAAAGCCCCATTAGAGATATAGGCCTATAGTCATTGACAGTCTCTGGTGAATTTTTCTTTGGAACCAAGGTTATGTAAGAGCTATTCAAGGTTTCCAAGTCAGTGCACTCTGCATGGAAATGTGTTGCCAATCTGTAATAATCCTGAGCTATTATAGGCCAACATTTTTTCATGAAAAAGCCATTAAACCCATCTGGACCAGGGGCCTTATCTGCCGGGATAATAGAAACAAGACTGTCAATTTCCTGTGTAGAAAACATGTCCACCAAACATTCCAGGTCTGTATGTCTTGGAAAAAGTGTACTCAAATCAAAAAACCATTTCAGGGTCCCTTGTAACTCCCATTCTGTTCTTAAAGCACTGAAGAAAAAGAGAGGCCTTTTGCTCATGTGAATGCACAGTCTGCCCATTTTGATCAATAACCTGAGACACTGTGTTGATTTCTATATCTCTCAGTTGCAATAGACTGGAAAAATTTAGTTATTTTCCTCTCCAAGCAGCATCCATCTATTAGTACACCTCTTTTTCCAATAGATTTTCCTGAATTCCAGTAACTTGAGGATTTGCATTTTTACAATTTCCCTGAGATTCCATTCAAAGACCGACAGGAGTCTTGTTTCCTCAACCAGATCCAAAAAATCTATCACTTTGTTACAATTGGACAGAAGTAATAGCAGCTTTGACAGATTTTTGCTCCATGCAAGAAGTCTTTTCCTTAACACTTTCATCTTGAAGGAGATGCATTTAGCAGGGTCTTCAAACCCTGGATCAATCTGCCAAACGTGTTGAACAATATCAAAAAATCCCTCCATCTCCACCCAATAGTTTTCAAATCTGAAAATCGTGGACTTCGGAATTTTGTGTCAATCTTGACTACACATGGCACATGGTCAGAAATATTTCTAGTAAGGGGAACCACAGTAGTGTTTGGAAAATCCAAAGTCCAAGGGGCTGAAGTAAACACCCAATCTAGCCTTTCAAGGAGAGGATTATGGTGCATGCTACTCCATGTGAACTTTCTACCTTTTAGAGGGATCTCAAGCAAACCTAGATATGTGAATTATGTTGGATGATAATTTAATATGTTTGTATTTGAAAAGCTCTTTAATTATAAAAACTATAAAGATATAGCATGTTTGCATGATGTTTAAATGTGATGATTGTTAGTGGATAATGATGTGGCATCTTGTTAATTAGTGGATGATGATGTGGCATCTTGTTAATTAGTGGATGATGATGTGGCATCTTGTTAGTGGATGTTGATGTGGCATCTTTGCATGTTAAGCTTAAGGAGTTAGTGGGAGATAACTTTATGAGAAAATTCCTTGTGTACACCTCAAAACTCTCTCAATCCCTTCTATGCACCTGAAAAATACCGAATCCCTTGTGTGCCCTCGAAAATTTGTTTGGAACCCTTGTGTACCCCTCCCGTCAAGTCTCTGTTAGTTTAGATGTTAATTTGCTTAGAAATGTCCATTATGCCTGTCGAGAATGGAGGATATGAAATTTGATCATAGTTGGCCGATTAGAGAGCTGGCTATATGTTGAATATTTTTTTTCTATGATGTGTGCTTTATGATACTAAATAATCAGTTGATAGAAAATTTAAAATAAATTTTGAGAAAAGTTAGTACACTGCAATTTTGAAAACAAATAAGTGGATATTGCTAGCTGAAAATAAGTGATTTAAGTGGATGTACAGATAATATTAATCTTAGTATTTTCAGCTAGCTATAACCACAGATTTATTTTGTAAAACTGCAATTTACTAATTCTTTTAAAAAAAATATTTTAAATTTTCTATCCACTAATTATTTACTATCATAAAGCACACATCATACAAAAAAAATATTTAATATATAGCAAGCTCTCTAATCAGCCAACTATAATCAAATTTCATGCATGCACCCTCCATTCTCAAAGGGCATAATGGACATTTCTAAGCAAATTAACATCTAGACTGACAGAGACTTGACGGGAGGGGTATGCAAGGGTTCCAAACAAATTTTCAAGGGCACACAAGGGATTCAGTATTTTTCAGGTGCATAGAAGGGACTGAGAGAGTTTTGAGGTGTACACAAGGAATTTTTCTCTAACTTTATAGTAAGATAGGATAAGAGCATAATCTGTATTTATTCTCTATTCATCCACTATGTTTGTTACTTTAATAGGCATTTATTATTTACAACTCACTAGATGATGCCCCGCCTTTAGTGCGGGATATATGTTAGATATTGGAGAAATGATGAAATGATTTTGGGTTGAAATATTATGAAAATAATATGAGAATGATGATTTAGCATGTGTATGTTTAGTTTTAGAATTAAATAAATTGTACACATAATTACTATATGCTTGCATGTTGAGCTTTGTGTGTTTAATGGGTTGATGTGGCATGCTTGCATATAGGTTTTTAGGAGTGCTAATAAATATTATGCTTGTATATTGAGCTTTATTAGGTACTTAGTGAGCATTAGCTTTATACAAAAAAGAAGAGATTAAGGTGTCTTCTATGTATGGTTTGGATATGTAGTATATGTTTTTTTTAGAGCTAGTTTTTTCATGTGTAATTTGTTCCTTTAATATCCTATTTTACTATAAAGTTGCAACCCACTAACGTCACATCATCACCACTAACAGTTATTACAACTTAAATATCATACAAGAATGATATATTATCTATAATTTTCTATAATTTATTTAATTTTAGAGGCTTTAAAATGCAAGCGTTAAATCATCATAACACATAATTCACATAATATTTCAAAGATGTTATTTCAATATATCTCTCCATCATACTGCCTCTGTTTCAGGTTATAAGACTTTCTAGCATTTCCTACATTTATATAGATGTTAATGAATATAGACACACATATATATCTAGATTCATAACATATATATGAATATGGGCAATACTAGAAAGTCTTATAATATGAAACGGATGAAGTATTTTATTGTATCTTATATACCTACATAGTCCATCCTTACATAGTTAACATCATTTCTCTCTTCTCTCGTTAAATCATGTCACACCAATTTTTTAAGCCCTTAGATGATTAATCTATAATCTAAATTATCTTCCTCATTTTCTTCTCTCATTAAGCCATATCACCTTAATTATTTTTAGCCCTTGAAATTATCTATGGTCCAAATTACCTCCCTAATCTTCTTCTCTCGTAAAGCCACGTTACCTTAACATTTGAATCATCATTCTATATACCTCCTCCGTTTCATATTAAGATTTTCTAGCATTGCCCACATTTATATAGATGTTAATAAATCTAGGCATACATATTAAAATCTTATAACCCGGAGGTAGTACTATTTAAATTATCATAAATCATATTAAAACTTATGATTCATTATACTATAATGAATCATACTATAATATATCACATCCAGTCTAAGATTTGTTTTTTATGGGACATGGTGAGGAGGTGTTTTCTTCGTGTACACTGAAAAGAAAATGCATGAGATGTAAGTTTATTGTACCTCATAAACCATATTCATTTAAACTCAAAACGTAATGTAAATGGGAAATGTATAAATGCCGAACCTAATTACAATGCTAAAAACCGTCCGTATAAAATCACATCACGATCAAAAGGGTGGTTACAACTCATCCAAATCCCAAGACGTACTATATCTCCAACAATACTACGACAGCTACAACAATGAAATGCGAGAATGTTAACTGCACATATAGATACAAAAATCAGAACAACGTTGGGACACAGGAAGAGCCGTTTAGCCAACGGGGAAGGCACAGGTCCAGCAAGTGCGTCAGATCTCTTGATGCTCCCCATACCACAGATGACACACCCTGGTGCAGAAAGAGCGGAGAATTTGGCACCACAGAGATCGCAAACATCATGACGATGGTTGAGAGGCGGCTGAGGGTGACGGCGCAGAACTGAGAGGGGTCTTCGAATGGGTCGATAGATTTGTTTGTCAGCCCCCTCTGGACACACATGTCGATCAGACTCTTGAGCTCATCCTGCTTCGATGGGGGCGCCTTGGAATATAGGAGATCGAGCATTTGCTTGGCATAGGCAAAGTTCTGGACCTCCATGTTTCGCTTGATGGCAGTTCTGATGCAGTTAATCCGGTGCTTAGCTTGGAATAGGTAAGGAAGCAAGGTGGCGGAGATAGCCTGGCCATTTCCTCCTTTGCACTGAGCGCACCAGCTCCTTGAACCCTTTGTAGGCGAGCAATTTCCTGCGCAAATCAATAGAATTAAGCAATGGATACTTAAACCAGTTCCATGAGAATAATTGTTCTTTTAAGACCCAGTTGTTTCACTGACTACCATGACGATAGAGATGGAATTTTTATTATTCTCGAGTTCACCAAAAGAATAAAAGAAGTATTGCCTAGAGTTCAACATATATTTAATCAAAGTTGTCAGAATTGAAACATTTCTACCAGATAGGAAATGATGAGCTGCAGGATATGGTACAAAAAACTAGCAGAAAATTCACCTTAGGACACACGGTGAAACCAATAAATAACTCTTAGGATATCATGACAAAAATTGTGTTGTTATGAGGTATATCATGACAAAAATGAATATTACCTGTAGCAAAGCAACAGCTATCTTATACTGTGCACAAATAGTGGCCTGCGCTTTGATATCAGCTTCACGTGACTGGTCCTTTGCAAGGGCCAAGAATGCTTCATCCAAACAAGATAAAGCATCCGTAAGCTGATTTTGCTCAAGATGAGCAAGACCCATCTTGTAGCAGCTTCTGCTGCCAGGAGCCACCACGTGGAACCTGTAACATCAATGGTAGTGTTCAAATAAAAGCTTATGAATAACATCAATTTGTTTAAAATGAAAAATCGCAACTTAAGCACCTGTCCATGGCGCACAGCAGTAGGTGCAGGGGGCGAGGAGCCTGCTTTCCCTGTCCTGGACCTTCAAGAAGCACTTAAGCATCATTGGTTGCCGACATGCAGGAATAGCAGGTGAAAGCCATTGTGGTGTGAGAAGAGCCTGGTTGCGAGGGAAAGGTGGCTCTGTGGGGGAAAACACACCAATCAGGTAGAACTAAGAGGGTCCATAGCCAGCCTGGTTGCTGAGGAACTGTGCTGTTGCATGGTGCCTGTGGTGGGACCCACACCACTGGAAGACAAACATTAGCCATCATGTTTTTGATTTGGACAGGCGAACTGCACTCATCCAGGAGCAGGTTGAGCAATTCGTGACAGAATTATTCCGTGGGGGTAGTCGAGCTGCAAGCTGCTGCGATCGGAATAGTATTCTGGAAGAAATCCTCAGGAATGGTCCAGCCGTCACTCCCATGCCACCAATTACAGGACCTGTGGCCAATGGAACTTGTGGTTCTACTAAAGCATGTACCAAATAGACAACTGCAGCATTTGGAATTGCTGACCAGCAGTGGTGCGAGACTGGCGGCTGCATAGGAGCCTGGTTCAACTCTGGAGGCGTCCCGAAAACGATCTTGTCCTAGTGATTGGAGACCTAAAACTAGCTGTTTAAGTGCTTCTTTTCAGTTTGTTAACATCAACAGTAGATGCAGCAGGCTTATCACGTATCCTGATGTGTATCTTTTTAGTCTTTGATGTAGACTCATCTTCATCACTACTTCCACCATCAACAACACCATAATAAAGTCTTTTGAACTCCTCTGCTGCTTTTGGCCTGTTCATCTGCAGAAGCAATTTGGACCCCTAGCTGCCTGGCCAGAGTATCACCAACTGAATCACCCCCAGCATTTGCCACATTCTTCTGTGTTGATTCAGAAGATGCTGGTCTCGCATTATCGCCACTGGCTGCTGCAATAGCTTTAAACCAAGTCTTTTCAACTACTTCCAACTACAGTCACCTCGCCTTTCATCACGCCCAAGTAAACGACCATATGTTTTCTGCAGGTGACAGATGGAATACAGATCGGTAGTCTTCATGTAGGGGGCATGACCTCTCCTGCAAGCTCCAACTGAGGTATACTCTTCATGTTCGTAGGTGTTTTTTGATTTCCCAGTTTTCCTCCCTCCATCCGGACTTTAGGCATCCATACTTTCTGCAGCAAAAATTTGCTAAAGACACCTTGTGTCCCATCCAGTTGAACGAACTCTTTAGTATTCTCTCAGGTAACGCCTCAATCCAAGATCTGTAGCAAGATTCTTCCAGCTTCTGTGAAAGGCGTCGCAATGCACTAGGAAATCAGGTGGCATATAAACAGATCTAGCATGCTCTCATGATCAGAAATCAACTCCGAATGTTTCTTTTGGCACT
>JAJSRW010002355.1:0-25563 GCA_022414725.1 Microglena sp. YARC | reverse complement strand
ATGCGAACTCCATGGACATCAAGATACAACAAATGAATGCGATTGAAAGTTTATACGTGACTCATTTTCAGGGTACAAACAGCCGACATAGAATTTCTCGAGTTACTTTGTATTCTAATGATTTTTTTTGGGAAAACAATGGATTATGACAACTTAATCTTGCTGGCTGTTCTGATCGTACATGATATTTTAGTGTCTGATCAAATCTGCTAGAGATCAACCCATTTTTTTTCATGCTTGCCTAGCTCATTGCCGTTACGTCCCTAGTCAGTGACACCAATCAACATAAGCAGATCAGAGATGTTGGCTCGATCAACACTTCAACAAGGAACTAACCAGCAGAGTTTTCATCCAGACTCCAGAGTAAGGAGCAGCAC
Source organism: Microglena sp. YARC (assembly GCA_022414725.1). NCBI lineage: Eukaryota > Viridiplantae > Chlorophyta > Chlorophyceae > Chlamydomonadales > Chlamydomonadaceae > Microglena > Microglena sp. YARC. The sequence goes on along the minus strand of JAJSRW010002355.1, from coordinate 25,186 downwards.
AACTGGATCCGCTTATGAAAAGGAGCACAAGTGCCTGCCTGCGCAAACTCTTCACATTCTTAACTCCAGACAGTCTTCTGCAAAGTCGCCAGCAGCCTCTACCATCGCTAACCAAATGCTCTGCTCGAGGTTTTGTCAAGTGGATCAGATAGGATGGCTGATACTGAATTTTATCATGCTCCAGAAATTTTGACTAGAGTTGGCTTTCGACCAATACCCACCGGTTCACCGAAATTTCTAGAAATTCAGAAATTCAAGCAAAATTTCACACCGTGCTAACTACTCGATTCCGGATGTTTCCCACGCCTATGTTTCTGATGGGTCTTGGTACCACAAGGCCCAGCGAATTGGATTACATGTTCTTTGTTTGAATTGTACGTGCAGAATCACTTGTGAAATTCAGGTCGAAGCTAATGCCAGTTTGTAGAAGTTTTCTATCATGTCATGTGGTATGGGTATTTCAGATTAGTGTAGGTGACTTATATCTTCCTTCAGCTTGAGATATTGATTACCAATGTCTGGAAGTAAATAGAGCACCAGTGTTTCTATAACTCTGATTCAGTAGTTCCGGTAAGAACTCTTTGGATAATATTCTGTTTGGAAAGCAAAATACTGACACAAATTATTGGGATAATGTGATGATTGTGACTTAGAGGTCAGATTCCTATATCCATTGTCTAAAAACATAATCAACGCTTTGCATAGTGCAGCATGGACTGCCATGAACCTTACTGCTGCAGAAGCCCCATAGCACTAAGAATTGGAAGAAAGTGGTAGCTGGAAATATAAATTCAAGAAGCATTTCTCCTGCACCTGATTTTCTGCAGCTCTACATGTGCAGGAGTCGATGTGTAATGAAAGGTCTGTTGGGAAAAGGCTGGGTTCATTGTTTTAAGGCCTGAAACTATGAATGCAGTTGTAACCGTAATAATTCATTAGCTCTGTTCTCCCGTCCAATGAAGTTTTATTATTAGCTCGTGATCTAACTATATCTTAACCAATCTTTAAAAGCATGTCACCTTTCTTAATGGAATCTTTCCAATATCAAAAAAAGTGTTCAACAGCACGTCATCTTAGTTTTTTACAGCAAGTTTGTATGTTATTAAAGAAGATATATAGATTGCAATATATTATGATTTTTTCGATTAAAGATTTCACAAAGGAAGTGAATGCCATTGATCCTATACACTGATCACTGCTAGGATACGAAATACCAATCGAGAAGTTAATGGATCTTTTAATACAGTTTTCAACCAAAATTTTGGATTAGGACCCACATTAGCTGCTGTTTGATCAACAGCTGATCCCATCGTCACTGACCCATCTTCTGCGTTATCCAGTTGCTTCCCGCCCCATGGGAAGCAAACAACATGAGCAAGAATACATCACAGACATCAGACCAGAACTTCAAAATTTGGACATGGTAGCCATGTTCATGGACGCTGGGAGGAGCTCCACCGAATGGACTTCCGAGTGGTCAACAACAGCACGAGACTCCAGATTGCGCTACATACTTCGAAACAGCTAGTTAGGGCATGGAAGTTGTCTTGCTACCCGGGAGGACACGAAGTTACTGGCTTGAGAAATCCTGGATGCTGTGACCTCTATGTGTTCAATCTGCCATCGTCCAGGTCCGCAAAATGGCATGGTATATATGGTGACTGATTCTGAATTTGCTGATGATCCAGTGATTTTGATCAGAGCTTACTTTCAACCGATTCCAACCAGCGCACCAAAAGATCTCCATTAACATAGATAGTGTTCTCAGATATTCTACCAGCCACTCAGTCGCACTGCGCGTGACTCTGATCGTCAGCACAACTTGCTTGTATGAATGGATCATTTATCATGATATTGACAGCTCGGTTTTGTAAGTAAGTTACTTCATTCATTCTAAAATATACTCTGTTCACTCCAATATATGAGCATTTTTAATTTGTTTAGTAAAGATTAAGATTAATGAGGAAAAATGTTTGCTTTCAATCATCTTATTATCAAAATTTGAATTGCTTATATTGTATTCCTCATCTAATTAAACATCTGATTGAGTACAAATGTATGGATTTCCGTGAATCAGAATCAATGTCATAGAAATGCTTTTTTTTTTGGATTGGAGTTAGTAGCTATCTTTAGACGCTTCTTAGTGATTAATAAGAGGGTAAAATAGAAAGTAGGCGAAGGAATTAATATGATATTATTGCGGTTTGTTGAGATGAGGGAGTATATGCAGAAGTAGCTATGTTTTTATGATAAATTTTGAATGTTAAATATTGCTATTTTTAATATGGAGGGAGGAATATCATTAAGTTACTATAGGGGTATGGTATGCATGTGTTTGTTTACAGGGACGAGTGTACTCGTTTGTATATGAGCGCATATATTTGTCATGTGTTTAGAAAAATGGTATACTGTGGATGCTGATCATGCCACTTAGCTGCTGTGTGCTCTAATACCAAGCGAAATTGTTACATAGTATTTATATACGCACTCTATCCTACATTATAGATATAAACCTGCATATATGAAAAGCCTATATGGTGCCATCCTATAGAATGAATTGGAAAAAAAAATGAAATTTGCAGATAAACGTTAACGTATATACACTGGTGGAGAAACCATCTTTGGTCAGTCGGCCAAAATCCACAATAGTCCCGGTTGCAATAAAAACCGGGACTAAAAATGATCATTAGTCCCGGTTAAAAACACCACAGCTATTTTATGATCTTTAGTTCCGGTTGTAACACCAACCGGGACTAAAAATCATCTTTACTCCCGGTTCATCCCGTGTCAGTAGTTTGTTAGGGGTCGAGGATCTTTAGTCCCGGTTGGTGACACCAACTGGACTAAAGATCATCTTTATAGTCCAGGTTGATAATACTAACCGGGACTAAAAATTATATTGATCTTTTAGTCCCGGTTAGTATTACCAACCGAGACTAAAATTTAATACGTAGTATATAATCTCTATCCCTTATCCTCTCCTACACTTCACAGATCCGTTCCCTTTCCTCTCCACATATTTAACTCCTCCCCTCCTCCCCTTCCTCCTCCCCTTCCTCCTCCCCCTCCTCACTTACCATCTCCCTCACTTCCCATCCGGTGGCGGTGGCGGCGGCCGTGGCGGGCGCGGCCATGGCGGCGGCGTACCGCGCGCGGCGGCGTTCGGCGGGGCCGCGCCCGGCGGGGGCGCTCCCGCGGCGGCCATGGCGGGCGGCCGAGGTGCCGTGCGCGGCGGCGCCGGCGGGGCCGCCCGGCGGCAGCCGTGCCCTCTCGACTGCCGGCCAGCCTCTTTTCTTTTTTTTTCTTTTTTTTTGATAATTTGTGACTGATTGAATGTGTAATTTTGTGATTCATTGCATGTATATGAATGTATAATCTGTGATGTATTTTAATTTGTGTGTATTTTGAGGATTTGTGATGTATTGATTTGAGTGTATTTTTTTAGGATTGTGATGTATTGATTTATGTTTGTAAGTAACTTAAGATTTGGGATGTTACTTTGAATTGGGGTTGTGGGGATTGATTTAGGGATATACATGCACTAGATTGGGAGAAAATATAGAGATTAAATCTGCAAAAGAAAAAAAAACGCTACTCTCTCTTTAGTCCCGGTTCGTTTATCACCGAGATTAAAGATTCCTCTCTTTTTCCGCTTGGTAACACCAACCGGGACTAAAAGATCGATCTTTAGTTCCGGTATTTGAACCGGGACTAAAGATAGCGATCTTTAGTCCCGGATTTGTACTCCCGGTTGGAAAACCGGGACTATATGGGGGTTACCAACCGGGGGTAAAAAGGCTTTCTCCACCGTGATATATTCAAGGTTTGATGCTCAGTCTTATATATAGAGAAATGGAACATGATCTAACGATAATTTGCTGCAAATCACTTATTGAGGATAACCATAGAGGTTAATAAATTCAATATGAACTTATAGCCGAGCCTTCTTTTTTTTTTCTTTATTTAATCTGAGATTAATTAACCAAACGTAGTGTTAACTTTTTTTTCTACAAGCTTCTTAAATGGTCCAATGGTTTTCTATTCTCATAAATGAGAGTCTTGATAGGTTCAACATATATTTTACATGTAGAGATCCAATGGTGTATTTTCTTTTGCTAGATGCATCCAACAGTTCTACTATTCTGGATGATGTTGCTCATCCTCCATCCAGAAAGCTTGTTGCTTTCACCTATTAAGATTGTAGGATCCAATAAAATAACCAACACTACCAGAGGGGGGTGAATGGTAGGTACCGAAACAAAAATCTTTTTACAGAACTAAAAGATTACCCTCTAACCAGATGAAGACCTTGGCGTAGCCGGTCTGACGCTTTACACACCGGTCTGAGCGGCCAGTGCTGTCCGGTCAGTAGAACATCCGCCTCCTGTCTGCTTGCTATTGCTCGCTGCTGCCGATCTAACTGCTTGCAAATCTCGAAGCAAACCGTAACTTTTCTCTCCCCTCATCTATTTATACCCAGAACGTGGCCATGCCTAACCATAAATCCAATTAGAACTAGGACTCATAATTACGTAGGAAATCTATCAAATCAGGGAAACAATATCCCCATACAACTCCACACTCAAATCATTCCAAATTTGACTTTTCATTCCATACGAACACAACAACACGTGTATGCCATTTGAAAATCTTACCTTCTTTGCATTGTTCTCTAGTCTAAGCATCCTTGACCATCTAGACCTCTACTTCTCCAAATCTAGTCCTGATCCATCACCGTTATACTCCCATGGCCTCAAACAACACCTACATATGAACAACAAAGAAACTCTAGATCCGAGTACAAGCTCACACCCACTTGACTTACATCAGCACACAGTACTATCACATACGAATAGAACCATCTAGAAGTTACAAACATGAAGCAATCTAGAAATTACAGGAAAACAACCCAAAACCGACTCCCACCTAGAGTCTTCCGGGCTGACCGTTGGGCAACCTAGTCAGACCGCCCAATCACCATTGGTCTGACAAGTGGAACCTTCCTGGTCTGACCGGTCTCACAGAGCCAACAACTAAAAACAATATTCACCGTATTTTTACATACACTTATCTTCGAAAATTGTTCATCAGATAGATTAAATAATCACATGATTTCATATATCCATCTTCAATTTCTTTAGGAGATTTTGCATAACGTGCTAGCTTGGTTTGGTGCAGTACCAAAATCTTGGTAGTGCCAAAGTTTGGTAACTTTTGCTACAACCAAATTTAAATGGGCAAATTTCTACTATCAAAGAGATGGTGTTGGTAAAATTTGATACCTATCCAAACATCTACAAACACTATTGAAGATTGCCAATAATTTTGATATATTGTGAAAGTAGTACTTCCTATTTCACTTGTTATGTGAGAATTCTGGGCGAGATTCATCCTATCGTGTAGAAGATAAAAATAATGGCTCACAAAATTCTGGAACCTACGTGTTAGACAGTTATAGAGTATGAAAGTTGATAGAATTGATTTTATATGGACAGTCAATATAAACGAATAAACATTCCTTAATCCCTTATTTGGTAATAATTCTTCTCTGTGTATTAACGAATCTATCTTGTTTCGGGAAACCTCAGGAAATATCTTCCATTACCCATGTAAACACTACTGGCAGCTCAGCTAGATAGGCGTATGCTTCTCATATTTAACAGCAGCCCACTTATTTATTGATGTGACGATATTGTCAGCTCCCCATCTTAAGCAAAACAATGAAACTTTTCTGCCTTCTTCTTATATCTATTTAAGTGATCGAATCGAGCTAAATACTGGAAGTGGCCATATATAGTAGCCTCCTCAATACTTGCATCCTTGTCGTGTACGATGCTAACCGATAAGCCATGCGCTGATGGAGGCATAGAACAGGTAGATGAATATTATCCGGAAACAGTGTAAAAGCTGAGTGCTATCAGTATTCAGAAACACTCTCTGACGAGGACACGAGGTTGGCATTGCAGATCCTGTAGCTCAATCAAGAAATACAGAACCCACACGTTCAACTGAGCTACCAACATGAGAATCTGAATCCCTGAATGTGCCAGCAATTCTCACATGGATGCAACAGTAATGGCTTCCCTCCGATATAGGAATACCCATTCCTGTATGTAGTTTCCTGATGCCTCTGGTTCCAATGGATGTTTGGTGTGCTGCTGTATTTTGATCTGAAGGTAGCAGATGCAGAGAGAAGGACGAGAAGTTGTCCCTCGTAGGATTGGAACAGAGAAGGTACTTGCATATATATATATATATATATATATATATATATATATATACACACACATATGGATATTGCACTGGAGAAACCACACTAGTCACGTTTGCAAACCCATTTAGTCCCGAGTTGCAAACCAGGACCATGAATCCGGGAATAAAGATGCAATCTTTATTTCCGATTGAAATACCCGGTACTAAAGATAGAAGCGATACGTGGCTGTCACTACACTAAAGATTTTTTTCTTTTTTTTCATTGTTTTTTTGTTTTTTGTATATTGATTCGAACTAAACTTAACAACAAAATCATCCACATTCACAGAAACATCGCAAAATCATCCACAAATTCACAGATCGAATAAACATACTCAAATTGATATCACAAATTCACAATTCACATCACAAATTTACAGATCCAAAGACATCACAAATCAATAAATTCACAGATAATTCACAAATAATCAACAAAGGTATCACCCGCGCCAGGTACCTCCCCTCCCGCTCTGCAACCTGCGCCAGCACCGTCAGCACGGCCACGCGGGCTGCCGCCGCCCCGGGCCAGGCCGCCGCCGCCGCCTTCACTTGCTCCTTGCTGCTGCTGCTGCTGCAAGAAAAGGAGAGGATAAGAGAGAGCAAAGAGAGAGAGAGGAGAGAGGAGCAAAGACAGGAGAGGAAGTTAAAGACAGGGAGGAGGAGTTTGAGATCGAGGAGTAGAGGATGAGTGCGAGGGATTATATACGACACATTGATCTTTAGTCCCGGTTGGTAGATAGTAGGAGCCAGACGCTTTTGAACCGGACTAAAAATGATCTTTAGTCCCGATTGGTAACACCGACTGAGACTGAAGATCATAAGTGGCGTTGGGCTTTTTAGCTGGGAAAAAGGATGTTTAGTTCCAGTTCCAATTGAAACCGGGACTAATGTGATTTTTGGCCGACCCACAAATGATCATTTCTCTTGTGTTGGTAGAAATGACACGAGGAGGTGCAACATATATATGCACACTGGTCTAGAAATCCTCGGCCAAACACGGACACATATGAGCCATTTCCCATCTAGCTCAAGCCATGCACATGCAGGTGGTGAAAATGAAGAACAGACATATTATATATATATATATATATATATATATATATATAATATTATATATATATATATATATATATATATATATATATATATATATATTATATATATGTGTGTGCGCCTTGTTGCAAAACTTTTTCAAGATGTATCTTATAAAGGCAAACTCTATATTAAAATTGTACAACTTCATGAGACTGACAACTTTATAGTTCACTAATTTTCCATTTTGAGGCCGTTTATATAGTGGAACAAGTGATAGAATTTCTTATATTTATTTTGATAAAATAAATTTTAAAATTCTGAATCCACTTCAGATGGAGACAAACTCTGAATGAAAGTTATAAAGTTCAATGAGATCAAGAACTTTGTAATTGATGATTTTCACATTTAAAATGACCTAGAGTGTGAAATATGAACTGGAAGCTTTGAATAAGAGGAGTTAAAAGAATAGTATACGGAAGTGCTTCGTATGTGAGATGCTAATGAAAACACACGATCATGTGCATGTTTGAATCATATATACCACACATGCAAAGATCATGTGTGGTAACGGTCGTTACAGACAAATTTCGACTGTCAATATAACTAAGATAATGGAGAATTAGCTATGCTTACATGCATATTTGTTTTCAAATAATATAGTTGCACTTGTATTTGGAGAATAATATGTTGCATGAGTTTATCAAATAAAATAATGAAAAAGTTAAGAAACCTCAGTCCTAAGCAAGCAAATGGATAAGGAGGGCCCACCTATCAGGTGTAACCGTCCGAAAACCGCCTTAACTGCCACAACCGCAATTGGGACCCACCAGTCAGTGCCCTGCCCGAAGCTAGAGGCCTGTTGGGCCGGCCGAGGTTTGAGGGTTCAGCTGAACCCTAGTGGCGTCGGCTCCAGCTGGCCCTCCACATGGACGCTCCAGATCACTCTTCAATGACGGTTGTAGGGCAAAATGAATATCTCGCATGGCTACAACCCTCATAACGGCCCTATAAAAGGAGGAGCTCATTCACTCTCTCAACACACTCAAGCATACTCAAATTCCTCTTCATACTTTAGTATTAGTATTTTAGTGCTAAGTGGAGTAGAATAGAATAGTATTCGGAGTCCTCGAGTCTTTGGAAGAGTTTCAGTATGGCTCTAGCTGCTCTTGTATTCTCTCCTGTAATATTTTCGGTATGAATGAAATATTCTTCTTTATACATCTTCGGTACTTTGTTTAGTCTTAGTACTGTTCTTACTATTTATATGTGTCGTACCGATTGTGTGGGTAGCCTACCAGAGAGGTGCAATGGTGCGGGTTTAATGTCTGAGTTATCAGTTGCTCTATGTCGTGTGCATGGATGTAGAATAGTATTTAGTAATGTAAGCGCAGTGATTAGATTACTAAATATCATTAATTGGGCATATATGCTACGGGACAGTAGAGGTGGGCCGCTGATAGTGACAGCTTATTATGGGTATTCCTCCACGTTAGTATATATTCCTAACACAAACTCCTGGGGAGGGTACTCCTCCGTATTTAGCCCCGGTTGGACGGCCATGACAGGTTGTCGTAAGGAACTCGGCAACCGGGGTGGTCTCTCGAAGTACCAGGAGGGTACTGTTAGGGGGTATTGGTCACATGATTGTATACTAGCAGATGCAAATTAGGAATTGAGTGTATACTACAAGTATACGAATTGAGTGCTTTCTATTGCTTCTTCACTTAGTTAGAATTAATTTATTATGAGGATTTGATCAGCTTTGCTTCGTGTCACTCTACCCTTATATTAAATTTAACCCCGACTTAGACTTAGACAAATACAAGTAATATATGTATAAAGTGTATTAGCATAGTCCACTCTTATTATCTTCCCTTGGGATTAAAATACGATACCTTGATATACTTTAGAGTGAAATGCTACAATGAGGAACACATGATGGGCCACCAGCCAAAACCTAGGCTGGTTGGGCCGGCCCATGGTTCGGCCAACCCGCCATGCAGCCGATGGATCCAGGGTCGGCGCTGGACGGTTTGGATTGCTCCCCTATGGCAGTTGGAGGGTATTACCGACCTTTCCAACCGCCATAACCGTTATTACCAGCCTATAAAAGGCCATCACTGCCTCCATTCCAACACACACCTCAAGCAAAAAGAATCAAGCTCTCTCTTTAGTTTAGTAGTGTTCTCAAGCTAATGGAGTAGGAATAGAATAGAAATCTTAATCGAGAAGTCTTCAGAAGGATTCGGGTTTGGTTCTAGTAGCTCTACTCTCTTTTGTAAGACTTATACTTTTATTAGAATATTCTTCTTTATACTACTCTGGTATTGTATTACTTTCCGAGTATATGAATACCAACTTTATTATATATCCAAGTTAAACTGATTATGATGCTAGCTTATCTGGGAAATGCAATGGTGTGGGTATAATGGTCGTATATATGTTTGCTCTATGTTATGATGATGATATTAGAATAGTATTTAGTATTTAAGCATGGTGCTTAGATTACTGGATATCATTATTTGAGGTTATATGTTGTGAATAAGTCGAGGTAGGCCGCTGATGGTGACAGCTCAGTACGTGTATTCCTCCGCGCGTGTATATAGTCCTAAGTTACTTTCCTGGGGAGGGTACTCCTCCGTATTTAGCCCCTGTTGGATAGTCATAATGGATTGTTGTAAGGAACTCGGCAATCAGGGGTGGCCTCTCGAAGCATCAGGAGGGCATTGGAAATAAGGTATTAGCTAAGTAATCATATAACTAGGATGTATGTATAATATGTATGTATATTAGAAGTATAGGACTAGATTCTCTCTATTTCTTTCTACTTAGCTTAGAAGATTTGTTATGAGAGTACACAATTCTCTTGTTGTGTGTCACTCTACATACCCTATTTATTATCTTAACCCCTGCTTAGACTTTGATTATTACAAGTAACATACAAATTATTAGTATGGTTTTCCCTATTATAATGTTCCCACGGGATTAAACAAATACAATACCCTTGGAATACTCTCGGGGTGAAATATTACAATGGTATAATCGTGCACTTGCGGATGAAATCTGTAACCATGATATACCACGAGTGTTTCTACACCATTGCTTGAAATTCTATTTCTAGTAATGTCATTAAGAAATATCAACAGCAGGTTCTTGCCATACACGATCACACTTAATTAATATGACTTACATATCCTTATTAATAGATACAGTTGCCATGAATGAGCTTTATCTCTAGTTGCAACGCACGATTCTCCAAAATCCGGGCTTCACTTGGGCCTGATCCAACCCATATCGGCTGGAATACTTCATCGGCTGAATCGGCCTCATCCTTTGCAGTAGCCGATATAAGCACAGCTGATGTGCACAATGAACCTGACTGGGGGTTGATCTCCTTAGTAAATTTTCTTCAAGTTTATCAATCACAGACCGAGTCTGATGCAAAATTCTGCTGTTAACAGGAAGCTAAATCATATTCTTGTTCATCACTTAAGCCGACTCAAAAGAATCGGAAAGAAGAAGTCCCTTTTACCTTTGATGTTTCTAAGTGTGATCGCATATTTGATGAGTTGGTTAAAAAGGGGAACATCAAGCTATCTGATACAATACCGTTGCTTGAGGAGTTAAAGCGGCGTGCATATTGCAAATGGCATAATTCTTCTTCTCATGCAAGTAATGAAGGACGGTTGGTTTTGTATGAGATGCAAGTTGACAAGATACCATTCCCAGTTCATACCATTGATCTGAACAACGCCAAGGTGCTCATTTGGCCGGAACAAGCCGAAGGAGCTAAAGGAAGAATGTGATCATTTGTGAGGAGAGGTTGAAAACCTCAGAAGATAAGATTCTGGCCAGGAAAGTGTGGTTGAGAAGACTCATGATGGGAAGGAGTCACTAAAAACTGTGAAAGCTTCTAGACTCGGGGCAAGAAGTTCCCCGTGAGGCTCTGGTCAGCCTACTGCTCAGGTGCTACCAGTTAGACCGGTCACCCTGCCCGATCAGGCCGGTCCTAGTCAGCGTTGGCCTCGGATCATCAAGCCCAAGCGCCCGGAAGTTGGTAATTGGAAGGGTAATGAGTCAGAACCTCAGAGGTGCAGGGGAGATTTGCAAAACAGAAACCTACCTTTGATCAGCTCCTGAAGAACTACACATTTCAGATTGATGGAACGGTGTGTACACATCCGAAATAAGGTGCTACCACTCGCTATACTAAAAAGGCATAGCAGAGCTGATACACAACAGATAAGTTTTTTTACTTTTTAATAAAAACAAAGGAAATTGCCTACTACGAAAGAAAATAAAATAAATAAAAACAGAGAGGAAATTCCATTTTCGGACTGGCGTATTACTTGAACTGTTCACCACTAATTCGCGTTAGATCGATATTTTGTGATTTTGTCAAATCATCTTCATGAATTGTTCCCTCTTAGAAGTATCACTTTATTTAATCATTTGCACATTGAGATAACAGGAAGATATCGCGTATAAAATTAAGAAAAGGTATGATTAATGGTGTATTAGGGCTTTTTATTTTTTGTTAGAGAGGATGAATTATGGGTGTCAATGGATTGGGCCAAATAGACAATATATCATCATTTTTTTAGTCATACATTTGAGATCGATTTGATTATTTTAAAGAAAAAGATGACGATCAAGCCCAAGATTTCTTTAATTGGTATAAGTAGATGTACAAGTATACACTGTAACCAAAACCAAAAGAAAGAAAAGAAAGATGTAATCATACAGAAGATTGTAGGAAGATGTTATATGGTCTCCTCCTACTTATTTTCCCAGCCATATTTAATTACAATGAACAAATAATAATGTGCAATAAATTGTAAACAAATGAGCATACAACTTGTGTCGTGCGATGAATCCTATTACATATATTACACTGACATATTTAACTATATTTACACTGAACAAACACCATAATTCTGTAAATAAATAATATTTCATAGAACTTGCCAAATAATATGGCAGGGGGCCTTTAATTTTTGCACTAGTAGTCTGCATCCCACACAGAGAAAGCACTAGAGGACTTCATCCACTTGGCACTGATTTCAGGGTAGTGCCGGTTGATCACATCTCGTAGGCCTTCTGTTGTTTTGACCCATTGCATCCCTTCTTGGTGTATGTTTCCTCATTGAAATTGCTTGTAAAAAATCGATCTGCTTCGAGCCTCCTGTTTTTAGAGATGTTAAATTAATATTCATATCTTAACTGAGTGGTTATCATCTATAATTAGTACTTCCACATTTGACTTCTTTTTTTTTCTGGTAACATTCTGGATCTACCAGTAATGTACCCATATATAATGGTCACATCGTTATATTTTCTTGCCTTAATAAACTTTGGTTTGGGTAAATTTTGAATCACTCAAAATAAGCTTAAGCCACATTCTCGGTTGTTGCCTAATACGTTTAGCAAGGGCTTAAACAAAAATTGGTACTTTGTCTAGCATTCAATATTAGTTAGAACTAAATGTTACCTTGATGCCATTAAAATGAAAATGTTGAATGCTGTTTCGCTTATGGCAAATCCCTTGATTTTTTTCTCTGCCATAAGACCAACAAGAAGATCCAATTTCTCTACATCATCTCCGTATATTGCTCTTATGGTTTCAATTGCATCCTTGTCACTTGTCAGATCCTCCCAGCTTTTTATTGGAATCAGAAATAGTCTCCTCCTGAACTCATTGTACCTTGGTACACTTCTCTCCCTGTCTCGGTATACTTTAATTTAGAGGAAAAGAAAATGATATTAATCTCAGTGTAATCATTGTCAAAAGGCATTAGACACAGCACAATGTCCTCTTTACTTAACTTGGATAGTACAGTTTTTGCTTAACATTTTTGTTTATACTAGTACGCAGCAATGTCCTTGTTTTTTAAATAAATGCTAGTTAAGGTTACAACATACAAACATGATATATGTCTCGGTAAGAGAATCTTGTATTTTCAATCTGGTTAGTACAATAATAGTTCGAGAATTCTTGAAAATTGAAAAGTATGTTGTGATAAATTTCAACATAGTAGTTTAATTAAGGTCACAATACTTGTTCTAGCACTTCATTTGTTGCCAGTGTGAGTTATTTTCAATATTTTTATGCATTGGATTATTCTTGGTGGACCCTAGCTTGTACCAACTTGACATGGTGCAAAATCATGATCCTCTACTGGTAGTGGTATAAATTGAGTCTAAATTTTAATTATACCTTCTAGGGCAGCAAGGTCGATTCTGTCAGATCGATTGGTACCATCCAAATTTTGTGGAATGAGGTTCCTGAAGAAACTTGGGTAGTTCCATAGTTCAAGTGCACCACAAGCTTGATATCCCATTGATAATGCTTGTTTTTCAAACCCTATTTTTGATAGCTGTTCTTCCCCCTTGAGACCAGTCATCTCTCCAATATCGATGCTACATTTTGACACAAGAAAGAAATGGTGTCAGTGTTTATGTCAGTTATACTAAAAATGTGCTAACTGAGCAGAAAACTTATTGTGACCAAGATTATACATTCTACTTTTTATTGTGTAGCTAAGAAGCTAAAAAAATAATAAAAAATCTATCTGTTTGTGTCGAGTTCAGTGTCTAAAGTCAGGTTCAGTAATCCATGATGTAATTAAGAGTCGATATGTAATAGAAGAACGTCTTAACTTTTTTTTTCGTTATTTATTTATAATCTACTATTTTTCTGTCTGATTTAATAAATAGAAGTTGTTAGTTTGCATTTCATCTTCCACATTAAAAAAAAATGAGAGGGATGGATGCCAAACATAAGGCCCTGTTTAGTTCCCAAAACCAAAATTTTCACGCTGTCACGTCGAATTTTTGGACACATGCATGAAGTATTAAATATAGAAAAAACAAATTACACAGATTGCGTGTAAATTGCGAGACGAATCTTTTAAGCCTAATTGCGCTATGATTTGATAATGTGGTGCTACAGTAAACATTTGCTAATGATGGATTAATTATAGGCTTAATAAATTCGTCTCGCAGTTTCCTAGCGAAATATGTAATTTGTTTTGTTATTAGACTACGTTTAATACTTTAAATATATGTCCGTATATCCGATGTGACAACCAAACCTAAAAATTTTTCCCAACTAAACGAAGCCTAAATTGTTTACTCACTCTTCCAGGTATGGTGGGGAATTATTTGCATCGGTTGCCCTTCGATCCTGAGCTTGAAGTGCTTGGTATTAGGGAGTGCATTCTGTAAACACTGGTAAACTCTTCAGTCAAAGAATAAGGTACGCCATGGTTGTTCGGCTTCTTCATCCACACCCACCTAATATCGGTCTCCTATGTACAATGTGTCTTTTATTTTTACCCATAATCATACCTCAAAAAGAATCAAATATATAAATTGTACACATTCCACTAATTTAATTAATTGAATTTGCAGATGTAAATAAATTTACTTGGAAAAGTAATACCGCATCAATGTTATATTTTTTTTTTTCGGTAATATGAGAAAATGAGATAAATGTATCTAATTTGCGCGCATTCAGCTTCATGGGCTTGAAAAATTCGTCTCGCAGTTTCCTAGCGAAACTAAAATATGTAATTTGTTTTGTTTTAGACTACGTTTTTACTTAAATATATGTCGTATATCGATGTGACAACCAAACTAAAAATTCCACTAAACGAAGCAAATGACTCACTCTTCAGGTATGGTGGGGAATTATTTGACGGGTTGCCTGTCGGATCCCTGAGCTGAGAGTGCTTGGTTTAGGAGTGATTCTGTAAACACTGGTAAACTCTTCAGTCAAAGAATAAGGTACCCATGGTTGTTCGGCTTCTTCAATCCCACAGCCCACCTAATATCGGTCCTCCTATGTGACCAAATGTGTCTTTTATTTTCTTACCCAATAATCCATACCTTCACAAAAGAATAGAATATCAGGTAAATTGTACACATTCTCACTAATTTAATTAATTTGAATTTGCAGATGTAAATAAAATTTCCACTTGGAAAAGTAATACCCGCATCAATGGTTATATTTTTTTTTTCGGTATATGAGAAAATGAGATAATGTATCCTCACCAATTGGCGCATTCACTTCATGTTTGCTTGAGAAGCTCGACAGTCCAATCAATAGTTGAACCTTTGCAATAACAGCAGAAGTGACCAATTTGGCATACCGATACAATTCTTCGTCCGATAGGTTGGGATGTTCTTCCTGAGATTAAAACAACATTTGTAAAAAAAAATTCATATTTTTAGCATTAAGAAAACAAATTAATGTTTTGGTAAATAACAGTTTATATTCTTCCTAAAACTAAACAAATAGACAATCAGTGGCAAGCTAGTCAAGAACAGCAAATTATATCTATCTTCTATCTATCTATCTATCTATTATTATATACTAAAAGTCCATTAAACTTTCTACAAACGCTCTCAAGCTGCCACGTGGACATCCTACAAACACTCTCAAGACGCCACGTGGCACTCTAAATATCGACCCTTGATTTTCACTTAAATCGTGAACCTGTTATTTCGAGCCATCAGATATATAGATAACTTAAATAGGTGGGCCAACTAATTTATTTTAGGAAAACAAACTATCCTCCCATCCGTACTATTGTACATACGCATAAGATCTATATATACTATATCACGTACGTATGAACGTTCTTCTCTCCTCTCCTTCCGTATCATGTATTCTCTTCTATTTTGTAACTAAAAATTTAATAGAAAAACAATAAGTTAGGTAGCAAATTAATCATAATCATAATTATTTGGACTGTCGTTTTATAATTAGATGCCTAAATAAATTAAGAATTATATTACACTTATTTAATTTATTTGAACTGTTATTCTATTTACAGTTAAATAAGAAAACCAAGATATATATTACTCATATTTTATTATATAAAAAATGAAATATGTCGGTTGAATATAGATCTGCAACCAAACAGCAATAAAACATTCAAAAATTGATAATATGTATTAGGTTGTATTAAAACATTATCCATTAAACGTCCTATATAGCGCAATTAAGTCACGGCCTGTCACATTATAAAAATCTTAAAAATTCAAACTAAAAACAAAATATCTATAGTACACAACAAAAGTTGTTTCTTGAAGTTTAGAAACTCCAAAAATAAGATACACTAAATATTAAAAACACGCATAGTACAAATGATAGTTTCACATGAACCAACTCTATTTATGTGAGACAATATTTTCTTATAAAATCAAGACTTTACGGTTTGAAATAAGTTTAGTTTAGAATTTATATGTTACCAGGGTAGTTAGAAGAAAATCATAACTAACATTATATTCAAAGCAATCCCAAACAAATTGTTGACAAAAACAGGCCCAGAATAGAGTAAAAAATTATTATCTCAAAAAAATACCTACGCATAAACATTCTTCATAAAAATTCAAGCAACATTAAACAAAGTGTCTGCATACTGCCCGCGCATATGCGCGGGCTACCTTCCTAGTTCTTCCTAAAACTAAACAAATAGAAAATAGTGATGATATATTCGCTTACCTTTATTGCATCACAAACTGCATTGTGTTCCTTAACAAAAAGAGCTTGTAAGATCGAAACACCAGCCCAACTGTTGCGAATGTCGCCGGATAATGCCACACCGTTCTCCTTATGCAAAAGAAGACCGTCATCTCCGATCACTAGTTTTCCATCAACATAAGTCCTGAGCTTTTCTGCCTTTTCCTCATTATTACCATATACTGCACTCCCATCCCTTGGTATATATAATTATAGAAATTGCAAAAAAAAAATTACGACATTTTTTAAGGGCAAATATGCATTGATTTATATATATACATCGATTGTCTCTATTTTTTAAGTTCATTCTTTGTGCTTAAGATAAATTTTTGATAAAGATCTTAACTCGAGAAAACCTTAAGCATTACTCACCACCAAGCTGTGCGGACATTGTAGTGACCAATCTTTATTCCATCAGAATTCGTAGGCAGTTCTTTTGTGGGATGGAACTTGAACGATTTGAGTGGGCACTCATTGGCCACTTCTTTTGGAGCTGTGATTTCAATCTAGAAGAAACCAAGAAAAAATTGAATTATATATCAACTAGCAATTAGAGGTGGTAGAACCCAACCCGACCCAAGAAACCTGCTCGACTCGACTCGAATCTGACCCAACCAGACATGACGTTTTCCAAAAAATCAAATTGACCTGACCCGACCTGATATGATCCAAAACTGACCCGATCCGAGTCAAATAGTTCCAATCCAACTCAAATCACATACTATAAAAAGTTGATATTGAAATCGGCTCGATCCGCCCGACCGGATTCTGAGGCAAATACCCAATCCCGACTGATCCGCCCCCGCCGAAGACATGATCAATCTACCAATCAATAAATCAAACATATATAAAAAAATTGATATTAACCTCAACCACCGACCCAATATTAAAGGTCAAATAACAACCGTCCAACCCGAACCTGACCCGCCCGCCCGATTTCCACATGTAACTACAATATATATTTCAAATTCTCAAGGAAATGGACTTTTTTATTCAACAACTTAGCTCAAATTAAGGAATTAATCAGCATTCACCTGTCCGGTATCTCATATGATCCATCCAGTCATGAACCATAACTGTATCCATGCAGTGCTAGTATATTGAACTGTTTCCCTGTGTCTTGTATTCTCTCCTGGCTAACAGCTTTGTCGCCACAACAAAGATCTGGGCTCATCAACTGCGTCGATAAATAACAGCTAATTATTTTATGCATAATTAACCTGATGATTTAAAAGTGTACCTCAAATTTCCATCTGTTAACAGTATGATCTAATTAAAAAGAAAATGGTTCTATTTTTAAATTAACAAGCACATTAGCTCTTATAATAATATATACTGACAAAACTCCCGTCTTATTTGAAGCATGCAGAACGAACTACCAAACGAAAGTATCATAAAAAAGAGTGTTATTATAAAGTCTTAAAGTCAAACTGTCAAACTAGATATTAAATAAGAAATAAAAATCAAACACTTTTTTTGGTGATCTTTACTCCTTTATTTTTCATTAACTAAATTCAATATATATGGTAATCTAATTTTCTATTGAACAAGATAATAGGGATGAAAATTGAAATCAGCTGGTAAATATAGATCAGGTCAGGCCGAGATTAGATCAGGCTTAGCATATTTGTCCTGGTCGATCTTACCATATACCCCCTCCATCCCATAAAAATTCAATCCTACCATGTGTGTCCAGATTCATAGCGGATTGGCTATTTTTTTGGTGGCAGAACATGTAGTAAAAGCAAGTATAAAAACAGGCAAGTAAAACATGTTAGGTAAGGCTAGCTGACACCCTAGCAGTACTATCCCTATTACATGCTTAGATACAGGCTGGACTTTAGGGAAATAAGTGCTTATTAATTAAGCTATTAACTTGTATTGTTAGAACTTATAAATTTAGAATTCTGTAAGAAAATTTGTAAATAGAAGTACCTCATCCTTTTGATCAACCGGCTCCATGTTTCTCCCAAAAAAGGTGTTTTGGCTACCAGCCTCGGCATTATGGGGGTCGTTGTACTTGCCATCTTCGGTGCGGTACAGGAACTCCTTGGGATCAAACAGAGCACCATGAGAACTCCTCCAACAGCTAGCAGGTTGTATTTTTCGAGGAGGGTCCGGCGGGTGTTCAGGTAGAGTAAACCGATCGGAACAGGCACCTTGTGCCACAGGTTTCTCTTGTCAAATGCATGAATGAACTACATGAACGAAATTAACAAGAATTAATTAGTTAATACATTGGAAATTTAATTAGGTATATGTGCATATGTAAAATTAAATTACTTCAACTAACGAGGAATATCAATTGGAAAGCTTCAAATAACTTGAATAGTTAATAAGGTGTGCACAAGCATGATCAAACTTAAGTATATATGCGTGCTTCTATAATGGCCATATTTACGAACATAATTTGTTAAGTACCAGGATATGCAGGGAAAAAAATATTACATATTGACACACATACTCATTTGAAAATATACTTAATTATAACGGATTGCCCTAATTAAATGGTGCATCAAACTTAATTTGGCGTATTTTTTGATATATAGACAACACACACACACACACACCTGAGATATTAATTAAAACAGATCAAACAATTAAAATCCTGCATCGCTAGCTCAAAATATAATTTATTTTTTGTTGCATTAGAATTGTTATATATATTATATGTGATATTTTATTATAAAAATAACACTTCATTAATGCCAAGATGTAATTAACTGAAGTGCTCACCTATATATGTATGCATCCTCTCTAATTAACACCCTTATCTTGCTATAAAATAAAAAGATGACCACATCAATTACATGCATACTGATTAATTTTCATAGATAATAACATAATCCATATATATGATCAGACATTAATATATAATCACTACCTGATATTCTTAAGGAATAGGTATGAATGTATATTGTATGCAGTATGTACATCAAATAATACTTGATATATAAATACTCCAAAAATAATTAAAAAACTACTAGAAACCATCTGTCAAAGGAAAGACATCGTAGAGAAAACCATCACGAGGTCCGGATGAACACGAGGCTTGAAGAGTCCTGAACCCCATGCTACATTGCAAAACAAATGAATGAAATGAATGATCTTGAATATCAGGGCTTACAAAAGAAGTAACAAAATGATTATTCTTGAAGATAACAAATCAAATAAGTTTAATACTATGTTATGAATAAATAGAAAAGACATGCAGATCAACCTCTCAGTATTCTCATACTCAAAGACATTGCATGATTATTGTGGTAAGTTCCTCTTATAAGCTTAAATTAAATAAAAAAGATATATGAGAGGTGTAGCTGCGCAGGACCAGAAGTTATGAGCTGATACAATATACCTTGTTGTGTTTAGTTTCTTAAATTGGAGAAGTTGGAAAAGTTGTAGTTAGAAAAAAAAGTGAAGATTTACTTGTGTAGGAAAGTTATAGAAATGTATGTATGTGATGAAAATGGAGTGGGAATTTTGTCTGAACTGTGAACTAAACACATCCACGGACCGGCAAACTTGTTTATATGTGTGCTGTAGTTCCAATCGTTGATACGGCATTAAATTTGTTATACTGCAGCGAAAATTTCTATTAGCATATAAAACCAATTTGTTGAGGCCCAAATTGTTAAATATGTGATTCCAGAATTTAAGCAATCAATATGACCGGAGTAGTTTTCTACTAGGATTTGTTATTAAGGATTAGTTCCTACTAGACTTCGAGTTCTTTCCTATTAGGACTCCTAGATTCTCTTATATGTTCCTTGTAGCCGCACAGGAATAGGTGCGACAGCTGCAATATATCCCTGCTTTGTATCCGGACTCCTAAATGTGATTCATTGGCCAGTTGCCGCCGTGGTTTTTTCCGACGTAAAATTCGATGTCTGCGTTATCATTCTATTTTCTAATGAGTGGCTATCAGCAGCATTGGAGATCGATCTACACGACGTGGTCGTTTTTCTTTCTGCAATCCCCTCCCCGGTGCATTTCTCGGAAATCGAAGAGTCGATCTAATAGCCGACGCGGAGCTATGTCGTCATTAGTCTCATCTATTCAGCAAGACAAAGGTGGAGTCTATCTGTGAAGGTTCAATACCCGGGCACAATTAATTAGGTTTATAAATCGTCTCCGTTTTACAGACGGAAATCTGCAAAAATTAGTTTTTATTAGTATGCGAGAAACTCCCATAAAACATTCGCATGTGACACCCCAAAACTTTATACCCATAAACTAAGCCTGGTTAGTTCCCCAAAATTTTTCCCAAAAAGTCAACATCGATCTTGGATATATACATCAAGTATTAAATATAGATTAAAAAAAAACTAATTACACAAGTATGCATGGAAATCGTGAAACGAATCTTTGAGCCTAATTAGTCATATTAACCATAAGTACTACAGTAACCAACATATGCTGAGTGACAGATTAATTAAGCTCAAAAATATTCGTCTCTGGTTCCAGGCGAATTATCAAAATAATTTTTCATTCTGACCCGTACCCCTTCCGATATACTGACCAAAGTCCAATGTAAACAACCAAAAATTTTCTTTTCCGAACCTAATAAACACCCCAACCAAAAAACTCACATCGCATTCAGCACGAATAAATACTTCGAAGGACAAGGTGACGAGAAAACTCGTGGCCAAAACGGCCTGAATAAATACGAATAAACTCCAGCTGCAGCCCTCAAATAATAGGAGAGGGCCTTGATACATAAGTTACCAATTGTGGGTGGGACCACTCAATGATGTTTTACCCTTCCTCCATAAAAACTTAAGTACAGTTATCGTTTCATGCACCGAACTTTAACCACTTATTTTAATTTGAAATATTTTTACGATTAATATTTTATGATTAGTATTTATTGTTATTAGATGATTAAATATGAATAGTGCCTTTATACTTGATTTAACTTAAAATATTTTTATAAATTTTTAAATAAGATTAGACAGTAAACATTGGACACCGAAAAACTTACTGTTGAACTTTATAATGTGACGGAGAGAGAGTACTATTGTAGGAGTATGAGGAGTACGACCACGCAGCTGCATTACGCGCCAATGGACAAGGAAGAAATGCAACATCACGCGACACTAGACAGCAAATCGGTGTGTCGTTGCACTGAACAGGGTTACACGTCTCTTGAGCATACGGCCTGCATGCGAGACCCTCTCAACTGTGGATATAGCTACATCCCCTGCATGCATCTTCATTGCTTGGCATTGCGTGCACCGTGCCCTTCGCGTACCAGGAAATCAATTCCGGTGCGATTGATTTGGTTCTGTTTAATTATGAATGCAAATCACGATTCAATTGCAAACCCTGATTACGAGGAGTTATACGGTCAACTTAATTTTATACACTCCGCGGAAAGTATTTCTACTAGGATTCCCAAAATTATTACCAGTAGAAATTTAGTTTTATTCCCAGTACAAATTTAAAAGTTTAATCTATCGCCCTGAATAGATGCAAAAATTCTCGTACGGCACGGACAATGAGACTAAGAGAACACCGAGAAAAGAATAACAAACAAACTGCATAGATCAACTTATCGATGGAAACAAAACATGTTTATTCCATTGATCAAACAAAATTTATTCCTTCCCCTAAAAATAGGTTCACCTATGTCAAGTCTATGCCGGTTAGTTCTGTTCCAAAAAATTTAGTATAAGGACACATATTTAAAGTATTAAAACTAAACTAAATAACAAAAACAAATTACAGGATCTCTGCCTGTAAACTGCAAAGACGAATTTATTAAGCCTAATTAATCCGTCATTAGCAAATATTACTAGCATCACATTAAAATCATGACAAATAAACTAAAAGATCGTCTCGTAATTTACATACAAACTGACCAATTAGTTTTTTTCATCCATATTAATATTTATACATATATTATGTCTAATATTAATGGTTAGACGTTTCGAAGGGAAATCTAAACACTGCCTAATGTGTAAAGCCAAGGAAGAGAGCCTGACTCCATCAGGAGTACAGTCCGGCGTCATACGTGGTTGCCATACAAGAGCAATCCCACCATGGCCCATTGGAGGCCAGGAAAACCACATAACCAGTCAGTGTCGATCAGAAATTCAAAAATCACAAGAAAATAATTCCGCTCAGCAGTTTATGAGACCAGATCTCGGTCTAATTTTACGTGCATCAACCCTTTTTATTAGTGTCGGTCAGATTACGAACCCGTAATAAAGGTTCCTCCAAACCTTTAATCCTAATTAGTAACACCAACCAAAAGGCCACATAATTGAATTCACAAAAGGAGAACCCATCAAGCACCCTAGATTATCTATAGCTTTCTACAAGAGATCCATTTAATTCAGCATATTTCTACTTGAAAAGATTAAATCGAAAAGAGACAAAGGCTATCACTAAACCTGGAGAAGTCTATAGAAAACGACGCAAATATTAGAGAGCTATAAGATACCCATGTAGACATACTATTGAAATATTTTACTGTTAAATTAGTCATATTGCTAGAGATATATATGTTTTATGACGAGAACCTTACTTACTATTGCGGGTGCTCTTAAGAGCTTTTATTAGTATATGTGTGTGTTGAGTCTGCACAATGGTATGAGAAAATCTTCACTCTCTCTCTCCGTCTGCGGCAACCCATACGTACCAGATCGGAACATCAAATTAAATAAAGCACTCAACAAAGGAATCAAGAAACGATGCTTACATTACCTGCCTGGCAGAAAAAAAACCTGGATATTGCTGAGCTCGAAATCTCAAGAGGAAATAAAGCACGCTGTTTCGGAGGGAAAAGTATTAAGAGCTCAGCTCATGCTAGGAGAAGAAGCCCGCACGCTCTGCCTCTGAGTTAGTGGCACTCCGCATATAAATAGACGCACCAACACTGATAAAAAAAGAAAAAAAAAAAGTGGCAAAATGTGACCCGCTTACAAATCTGATCTTGTACTAAACGGAGGCTTAAATGGACCCCACGCATGATTTCTAACATATATCCGTCAAAATTATCATGAAAACCTAACAATATAATATATTCATAAAAATTTGTAGATCTAATTTTGTAAATCTGTCAAAAATTTAAAAAATAATCTTATTTATCTATCTCTGTCATGAGATTGTGAAAATGAAATCCTTTTAGAGTAGTTGACCGCGATTGGTTTCCCCTTGAGGTTCAATGCATTCATATATATATATATAATATATTATATATATATATATATATATATATATATTATTATATAAATGAATAGATTAGGAAGGAGGCAACTTCTGCAGTGTACGAATACTCTGCGACATAGACACTCATCATGAGTTATAGGAGGCTATGAACAGCAGAGGAAATTATAGGAGCATGCACGCAGACGTTGATTCATTCAGCATCAAATCATCATTGATAATAATCTATTTGTGGAGTATTGAGTGGTTAATTTGAAAGATAATACATCAAATGATATCTGCTGGTAGTCATGTTTGGAGAAAATAAATTGTACATAGCATCGGACGTTGAGTCTTGATCTAACATTGCACAAGTCATTGCGGTAGTAGTTTGAAGTAGAGGAGCGAACATTCGGATGGGGCTCAGTACAATGCGAATTTGAAGAAATAACAATAGGAGGTGGACGGTGCTGTTGAAAATAACGAGGTGCAGGATGATTTGGTCAGAATGTTTATAGACGTAAAGGAGGACTGCGGAAGTAAAAAAGATTTACACGACGTGGTCGTTTTTCTTTCTCGGATCGAAGAGTCGAAGTGGAGTTATCATGTGAGGCGGTCAATACCGGGCATGGATTAATTAGGCTATAATTTATTCGCAGTTTATCAGATAGAATTTGATATTTATTCTTTTATTTAGTATGCAAAATTCTATGAATGCGATTTGTAAGCCCAAAATTTTTTACCACCTAAAATATTAAAACCGCTACCAAAACAATAATTGATTCAGCAGGAATAAATACGGGCGGAAGGAAAGGTGATGAGAAAACTCGAGGTGCAAGGAGAAGGCTGAAGACTTTCTCAGTGGCGCCATAGTGGAAAGGAAGAAATTCAGCAAAATCGACGCGGAGGCCTGAAGCAAACGTGGGCTGTGGTCGTTGCGCTGACAGGATTACACGTCTCTTGGTGCAATGAGCTTGCGATTGGCGAGACCTTCATGTGGATATCCTACATCTGATTGTTGCACAACACAATGATGCATGCAAATGACAATTTACGACTGTATTTTAAACACCTAATTCACAGCTGCGGTATATTCATTGTGTGTGATTGTAGGCTTGTTTATTTCAAATTTTCCTATCTCACATCTATATTTAAGATATATGTATTGGAGCTTAAATATACTGTGCGTCAACACGTGCGTTGCACGGCTATATTAATAAT